>JAOUZG010031333.1:1634661-1646674 GCA_026289955.1 Argiope argentata
AATGTTCAGATGTATTATTTACCTTTATAACTTTACTACATATATTCTAATGTGCATGCAGATTACACTAGACATCTAATTAATTTAGGAACAAGCGTTTGAAACATTCCATGAAAAGAAAGCTTTTTCGAATACAGGTAAATATTCCAATATTCAGATGTACTTGCGTTTCGTATTTATATTTCGCCATGTCTGGATGTTGTTCGTAAAGTATCATGCCCAATTCTCATATGACCGTCTGATCAGTACCGACATCGTATTGTCTTTCTTTTGTTGGAGAAGTAGCATTATTAAGTGTTTTCGGACGACACACTGTCGTAAAACATACACACTATGCTCTGTTTTTAATGATTGTTTTATAGAGATAAACTTGATTGGATGAATACAAAGTATTTTATTAACGATTGGAAATTTGAAAAAGATATATCAATATATACAAAGTGAAAACATGAACTAATAGTGGGAATTGAATTAACCAATTTTTTGCATTAAAAATGCCACATGTAGCTCGGAACTCTTAAATTGTCGATTCTTTGTTCAAGCAATTAAAAATCAATTCCTTTTCATATTAACAGAGCGAAAAGACTTTTATTGCAGTACTGCATCAAGCAAATGTAAATGTGGATATCGGAAGAAAAAGAGACAACATCTTTTTTTTCTGTCTTGAATTGAAAGTGCTCCTTTGAAGATTTATTTGCTCCAAGATCCAGAGTTCTGTATTTTAATCACCGAAGTAAAAAAAGAGTCTATTCAAGTGAAGAAAATACTTAATATGCAGGTATGAAAGTAATTTCCTGTTTCTTGATAGAATTTAACTGTTGCGGAAAAGAACTCTTTTTCATTTTACAGTATTCTATAATTATGCGGTTTAATAATAACATATGCAAAAGACAATAGATAAAGAACTTCTTTATTGGATGAGATCCAGATGTTCTGCTGGTAAAAAAAATGACATACCTCGTAAAATATAAAAAGTCCTAGTACTATAATAGAACTAAATTGGCAACTTTAATATCTAAGCTCAAGAGCGTGAAATCCAATTGAATTTCAGTTGTTTTTTAAAAAGAAGACAGATAAAAGCTTTGTTGTAGTTAAAAAAGTCTGGAAAACTACGGTGAAACAGGAAAGAAAAATTTATAACATGGAATATCAAAATTAAGGTTTAATTTTGTATAATTTGTAAATAAATTGCAACTTAATCGGATGTACAAGTTCTCATCAAAACATTCACTGATTATTCTCCCTGAAATATGTAAATTAATTAAGCACTTTAACTTTTTAAAGCATCATGGTTTGTTTCCTGAATCAGTTATATTGTATTATTTACATATTAATTTGTTTTTTTAAACCACTTGATGAAAAAAGAATGTTTTAAGCTTTCAATAAAAGCTTAAAACATATATTCCATATTATCATTAGATCGATGATGAAATCTTTCAACTTTTTTTAATCGCACGAGAACTTGATGTTGTTTTAATTTGAGGTTTTTGAAGTTACAAAATGCGTAGGTAACAAAATTGACGATTTATCGCTTTTGAAGCGCCTGTTTTTCGCTTTTAGGATCATTAGAAAATAAAGCAGAAGGTTGTCACATTTAGCTATTTATCGTCAACTAAAATTCCAACTTGATTTCCAAATTATTCCTTCTCTGATTTCTCATGAATTGTCTTAGTTAATTTAAATCATAAAATTTTTTAACCAGTTTAAACCGGTTTGAAACAATCACGAGATTATCAGATTACGCATGCGTCGATATTTAGAAAAACTACATTTTCTTTCTCCCCCCCATCTCAAAATCGGTCGCGCTCCAAAACTTTGAACTTTGTTTAGCAGCTAGAAAAATAAAAAAATGAAAGTTAAAAAAAATCTTGTGATCGTTTCAAACCGGTTTAAAGAGTAATTAATGACTCAGATTAATTCATGCACATAATGACTCAAACACAATAATATTCTCACAGAATAACTTGATAGTCGCGATCATATATTTCATTTTTTTAATTTTTAAAAAATATTTTTATCTTAGTTAAAAATAGTTTCTCTTTTCTTAAAAATCTTTATCTACGAAAAGTTTTATTATGGTATGTAATGAGTGAGTATCCTAATTTCGTCTCAATAGCATATATTTACACTGTTAGAGATAAGCAAATACTTTATTTTGATTATTTTAAAATGTTTTAAATAAGATTTAAAAAACGTGTTTTTGTTTTCATGAATCAGAAAATTAACTACAAAAAATATATTGGATTCCGTAACAGATTAAACAAAGATTCACACATCTATACTAACACTGATGGAATTATGAAGTTAGAGTATCACAATGTTAGACGATGATCAGTGGTTGCCACTTTCATTATTCTTGTGGCTTTGATAATTTAAATAAAATAAATAAGTATTTTTCTGACACAAAAAGGAATTGAATTTTCATTGTTTTTATTATTTAGCTTTTATTTTCGTTATTTTAGAATTTTTTAACATTTTCCAATCTAAACATTTATTTTAATTATTTATCTTTCCTGTGGCATCCTTTGAAATGGTATAAAATCTTCCTCATCATGTTTGGCTAGACATCCCAGGGTAGTACAATGCCTTCCTCTGAACTCTGTTACACCGCATTCGATTTTTGACACCTGTGCGCAAGTTTCTTTCTCTGATAGCCAGGGAGACCGTTTTCACTGATTTCCGTAAATATAACTTTTGTAAATATTCTGCTTAGTAATAAAATTCCCGCGTAATACCCATCAAAACGTTCAATAACTAGAATGGTTATGAATAGGGGGGAATAAGACGGCTTTCTGTTCTGTATACTGTAGCGTACAGTTAAAGAGGGGAACTATAAGGTAATTATCAATATTAATAACGTAATTAATAAAAATAAAGAGCAAAAATTTAAAATAAAATCTACAATACATATTTCAATGTATCATGTCAGAACATTTCTTGAACGGCCAAGCACCACGTGCTCGTTCAAGTTAAATTATATTTTTATTCATTTTAATTGTTTCATTGAATGAGTCACTTTAGTATTGCAAACGATCCCAAAAAATTCTGTCTCGCATTCATTGTTTAAAAAAATATCCCACTTCCTATTTATTTCATTTCATATAAACAGTTGCTCAAAATGATATTTTTCTAGGTTTTATTTGCTGTAGTCATTAGTTTATTTTTTTTAATCGGAGCTTTTGTAAATAAGATGGCAACGCGTTATGAAAAGCTGATTTTTTTGAGATGCTTGTTCATACAATAAAATTTTTAATTTTCGCCTACGGATTATTGTTGACGCCAGAAAACCTCATTCCCAAAATAATATCATGTTCTGACATGATAAAAAATGCATGTTCGCCTTTTTATAAGTATTAGAAGAAAAATATAGTCTAAGATGATGAAAAATTACCATGCTCCACGATCCTCTCTCCTATGCCAAGCCAAGATGAACTAAGTTAAAATGATATATTTATGTTTCCCACAAATTTTCAATGAAACATTTCTTATCACCAGCATACCAGTATTTGTTTTTATATTAATTCCTGGGCCGGGATGGCCTGGTTGGTAGAGCGGTGGACTCGTACTCCTGAGGTTGCGGGTTCGAAGCCCACCACTCCAAAGATTCCCCGAGTGTGTGACGGCTGGAGCTCGTTAAATCTGTCCGTGGTCACAAAGTCCTCCATATCGAGAGTAATATCACTGGGGGTACTTGGACAGAGGTGATCGTTCTCTGTTCCAGATCTAAATTACGGTCTGAGTTGAATGAAGGAATTTGGAAGAATGTAGTCCGCCCCCTAAAAAGGATTGTGACGTGTGTGTAGCTAAGTCGTACTCTTGATCCTAGATGGCGCTACTTGTAAAACAAGAGACGTATATATCCGGCTTAAAATCTGCTGATGTATCAGCGGGGCTTGTCCACGGAAAGAGCCATAAGTAACACCAACATTTTAATTCCTTGAAACACTAATTTATTTAATATCCTGATTAGATGACTCTATTTACTGTTATATGAAATCCAAATGGTTTCTGTCTTTAAATAGTCAATACTATGATTTAATTACAGATTTAAATATCAAAACTGGGTGATAAAATTAAAGAGTCAGGAATATTACTATATGATGCAAAAGCGTTAGTCCGTGGCTTGAAAAAAAAGACCAATAAATGCCTCAGGTATCTTAAAGATTAAACTTTAGGGCATTTTGCATTTTTTAAAAAACCAAAAATGAATGAAGAGCGAAAAACTGATCACCATGTCCCTGGTATTACCTACACTCTCTAAGTAACTCACGAAAACTGAGAATGAAGCTGTCATATTATGTCCTCAGGCACTTTTTAAGATGCCTACGATAAGTGTCAATGAAATAATCCCATTATGCCCTGACAACCATTCACATTTTTTAAGTCACTCAAGACTACCATGGAGGGAATAATCACTAAGTCACTAAAGGCCAGGATTCTTTCAGAGGTAGCGCCTCTTTCTCGAGAGCTAGGCAACCTGCGTTCGAGTCGCTGTCAGGGCAGGGTGGTTCTTCTGTGTTCTATTTGTGAGAGGTGTGAATGTGCCCACTGAAAAAAGGGGTTGTGCAAGCGAATGTGGTTAGTGTGTATCTAAGTCGTACTCTTGGCTCTAGTTGGTGCTACTTCAAAAGAAAAAAAAAAGACACTCTCCTTTCAGCTTAAATCTGCTGCCGTATCAGCGGGAGGTTTGTCCAATATGGCAAGTGCCATAAGTAACAACAACATCTGTGAGGTGAGTAAATGTGTCTCCATGTATAAGTACAAAGGGGAAGTGCAAACGAATGTGATGAGTGTTTGTCATCTTCATATGAGCTAGTCAGACTTCTGCCATCGGGTGCTCAGGATTTCATACCCTCAGAAGCTACAGCACCCCTCCTTCCTTTGTAAAGCGGACAAATCATCATCATCAAGTCACTCAAGACGACTAGGAACGAAATAATCACTTCATGTTTCAAATGTTACTTATCCTGGCAATGGCACTGTTTCTATTGACAAACTGTGAGGGTCAAAAAATGTAGTTCATCCTAAATTTATATTTATTCTCAAATCGGAAGAATATTTTTTCTGAAGCATTTTTCCAAAATTTGTAGATTGCCTTTCTATCAATGGATTCTGTTACTGGTCAGGCTGCAGTAACCAAATAGTTCGATCTTTGCTCTGTAGCTGTGGGTTTAATTTAATTAAACTAATAATCCTTTTTAAAACAACAAACACAAGGGCTATTTTGGATGAACTGAGATCAGATGACGAGGATGATATCTGAGATGGTACTCCCCTTCTCCAAATGTAACTGTGGGCTCCCGGTTTAAAGACTCACTTTGGGCATGCCCGCTCAAGCAAAATCTTTGCCAACAGATGATAGTACAAATTGTGAAGTCTGTCCCAAAATGACGATCGTGTTGCTCCAAACTAGTGCATAAATAAAATTGATATTAAACTCTTCATAGAATTCTGATTCTATGAAAATAGATAACAAAGTGAAGAGAAAACCTCCAGAAATTTGTTTAATTTTGAATATCAGAAGGATTTTATAAACAAGATTTCAAATGCTCCTATCTGATTTTACGAATCTGGTTCTTACGCCAAAACAAAAACCAAACTAAATTACTATCAAATGCTCCTAAAAACTTAAAAAAAAGCTACCACACAATTATTTAGCTTATATTTTGTTCAGATTGTAAGACACCATTATGTAAGGTAATATATAACTAATTACATATTTCTGCTTCCGCTTAGAAATTCTCTTTGAATATCTAAAAACAAAAACATAAATATAAATAAACCACCGCATTGCTCTTTTATTCACCAAGGAATGACACGAATGTATGAAAAGAGCATTACAGTCTAAAACATGTTGAACTACAAGAGGGAAACATTTCAATTACAGCCTCGAAAAAAAAAATCTTTTGTAAACCTAAGATTTTCCATGAGAACTACTGAAGAATACCTTCCAAGAGCGATGCCATTCCACAAATAGTAATTTAAAGGTGCTAAACACAAATTCTGAATGCAATATTTATATAATCTTCATTCATGAGAATGGTCACGAATTTTCATTTCTGTTCACACTTGGCTTCTAACTATGAATGGGCGACATTTCATTAAAAAAATCATTTTAAATTCACATTTTTTCTTTCTTTCAGAGCCTTTCTGTGTCCAAGTTCTTTGTTCGAATCACACTAGTTGCTTCACCTTGACCGCTTCGGTTCCTTGCACGAGAATTAAGAATATCTGCACATACGAGCCCACAGCAATTTTATGCACCGAGTAACATTGGTGGTCGTTTTTTTTTTTCTTTTCGCAATAACTTCTATTTTAATCTGTTTTCTTTGTTTTCACTGCAGATGGCAACAGCTGTTTTTATGGCATGAAACGGCTTTTTTTATCCACCAATCACACGCTATCAAAATTAGGCAATCAATCCATCACTAAGCGTTAAGTATCAACAGCAATCGAAGCGATTTCAGCCGTGGTTTTTTGAAACGCTGAACAAGAAAAATTTCTTTACGCTTTTTCAGGTGAAGAATTAAATGACATCATTTGAGCAGTCTCTTTTTTATTTCGGCTTTACATTAAAAAAAAGAAATTAATTTCCGTTATATTTTTCTTTGATTTTTTTGTCGGAATTCTTTTTTTTTCCCAATTTTTAACATCAGTATTTAGTTTACAAATAAACGAATAAAATTTTGCTGAATTGAATATCAAAATGAATGTGCAAGTAATTAATTGCAAATTCTTGTTTGTTCGTATTTTATGCGGGGTCGTCCCGTTTATCCGATAGCGATAAAACTTTGCCAACTTATTGCCTGAATTTTCACAAAGGTTATAAGAGTTAAAGAGTTAAGGCGAGGGTTAGATATTGTCATCAAAATTTAACCGCATGATTACTCCAAATTTGTCTTTTAAATTTGTTTATTTATAACAATCAAAATCTGACAAGCACACAACATAAAACACAAAAAAAATGAGAAAATTATACATTACAACATTTGCAATCCAACTTCCACCAGGCATCCATGCCTTTCTTTCTTAACAATCTTAAAAACAATCCAATACACTACATTCACATCCTCTCTCGCCGGTAAAGCTCAGTCTCCATGGCTACCGGGATGTCAATCATATTATTATTGTAAGCACTATGTTAGAATAAAGTACAACTATTATATTTAATAAATAAATATGAATATAATTAGTTATTTGTGGGTGAATGATAGGTTAGGACCGAATTTGCAACATTGTAGCAGAGTAACATAGCCTCTAGATAAAACTAATTACTCGTGTCCGGAGGATGTTATCTGGCTTATGATGTTATCACCACATATTCTTCCACCAGTGAATCTCTGGTGAGATGAAAGATGGATTTTGCGGCAAACGTATGTGAGTTGGTTATGATGTCGATTGTTGTTTCTAATGCGTCTGATAAATTTTTCTGTCGGTAGAAGGCGCCTCAACAGCTGTAGAAAGTTGCTTATTCAAGGTTTCCGGCCACCATTGGGGGGATTGAAAGTCAAGGACCGAACCCGCAACGTTAGGGTTAGTAGCCGAATAATATAGCCACTAGACAAAAGTAATTACTCGTGTCTGGAGGATGTCACTGGCTTTTAAAGATTTCAACACATACTCTCCCACCAAGGTTTCGTGGTGAGAAGAAAGTTTCACCAAGTTTCAAGCTGTTTTCACCAAGAGTAAGGAGAGCGTGTGTGAGTTGTTGTGTCTAATGCGTCTGACGGCTTTTGCTGGCAGTATAAGGCGCCACAATAGCTGAAGAAAGTTCCTTATTCAAGGTCGCGTGTCACCATTGTGGAAATTGAAGGTCAAGGACCAAGCCTGCAACGTTAGGGTTTGTAGCCGAGTAACATAGCCACTTGACAAAAATAATTATTCCTGTTCGGAGGATGTTATCTAGCTTATGATGTTTTCAACCACATACGCTTCCACTAGGGAGTCAGTGGAGAGACGAAAGATGCATTTTGTACCAAGCGTATGGTGAGCGTGTGTGATTTGGTGGCGATGTCGATTGTTCTTTCTAATCGGTCTGACGACTTTTCCTGCCATCAAAAGGCGCCACAATAGCTTTATAAAGTTGTTTGTTTAAGATCGCGGCTCACCATTGTGGAGATTGAAGGTCAAGGACCAAGTTCACAACATTAGGATTTGTTGCCGTGTAACATAGCCACTAGACAAAAGTAATTTTCGGAGGATGTTATCTGCCGTATAAGGCTTTCACCACATATTCATCAAGTAACAATCTCTACTTTGAAACAAACAAAAATAAATTTCCTAAGTCGTAATCTATGTATAGATCTAGATAGAATGGTTTCCCCAAAATTTTCTCGCACACTCTCTAACAAAGGTTTTATGCTGGAGAACGCCTTGAATGGCTCTGGCATACATTAGTTACAATATATTAAACTTTGGCGTGAATTTGATATTTTTACTAAATCTATCGAGCCAAACTTGGCGAATATTTTGTGTGTGTAAAAAAATCTCTAGCAGACCGTTAATAAAATCCCATACCAAATTTGATAAATTTAAGTCATTGCATTTTTAGTTATTACTCCAACATGTTTCTGAAACCACAGACCGACAGACTCGTTGTTAGATTTAACTCAGCATTTGACAGATATCTACACTATAGATTTTAAATCTGTGAACAGAATTTTATCCATTCAGCTCTTTTGTTTTGTAATTATCGTATTAGCTTATCTTCAAACAGCCATGCAGACAGATTTTTGTCCAAAATTTGATAGAATGCAAATGTGGTGTAAAGGCCGAATACTAAATTTCAAACGTCTAGCTCAAAGCGTGTTTGATTTATTTTTATCAAAGACAGACAAACGGACATTTTCCAAAAATTTGCTTTTCGAACTCAAGGCGAACTAAAAGGTGAAGATTCGAGAAAGATTCGAGATCGAATTTTTTGACGATTACTATACATTCTCTGTACATATACAAGATATATTTGCTTTATACAACAGGTTTTCAGAAACGTCACCAATTTTATAAATAATAATTTCATCATATTTAATTCTTACATTCAGCAAACAGCATAAAACTCATTTTTAACATCGCATAAAAAAAGAATCTTTAAAATCTCAGATAAACCAATACAAAAAGAAAAACGTTGTTTATTACAACAGAAACATTTTTAATGGAATTTGACGTTTATGTTTAAACTTCTGCTTCTTGCCGTATTTTTCCTCCCCCCCAAAAAAAAATCAACATTTTCCATCCAAAGTCAAAAATATTTTTTTTAAAAAAAAATTCCGATTCACAGCCGAAACCAGAAACCTATTCAAAACCACAAATATTATCATCAAAAGAATAATGAGTTCCTTCATAATAGTTTTTTTTGCAGTTTGATTTCTGGAATGAGTTCTCATAAATTTTAAACTTCATTTGTTAGTTGAGGCCTCTTCAATAAAAGATCAAAAGACAAACCCTTGCTCGGGGTGGAATGTCCTCTTCTGCCATCCCCGTCTGCATATTGTTCCAAAATGAAAACAATTCGGGCTCGCTATTTCCTGTGTTACGCGAAGGCTGTGAAGGGATGAAGTTTTGGGAGGTCTTTCAAGTGAGTACTTCAACCCAGAGATCTTTTCTATTTTCGGCGATTGTTTGAAATTTAGTGGATCGAATCTTTAAATTTTTATTGAATTATCCGTTTGGTAGACGATGAGTACTTGCTGTTTTCTGCGTGAAAAGCTTAAAAGAAAGAATGGCCTGAATTGAAATACGATACTTTTGATCTGTGTAAAACACAAATTATATTAAAATGGATTCAAGAGCAAGTTTACAGATTGAATTGATGAGGTTATATTAAATTGATTCAAGATAAATTTTATGGATTTGATGGATTATATAATAATAAAAAGGAAACAAGAGTAATTTTATAGATTGAACTGATTACATTGTAATAAAATGGAGTCAAAAGAAAGTTTACAGATTGAATTGATTAGGTTATATTAAATTGATTCGAGAGAAATTTTATGGACTTGATGGATTATATTACAATAAAATGGAAATAAGAGTAATTTTATAAATAGAAATGATCACATTGTAATAAAATGGATTCGAGTGAAAGTTTACAGATTGAATTGATTACGTTATATTAAATTGATTCAAGAGAAATTTTATGAATTTGATGGATTTTATTATTCAAAAACGGAAACAAGAGTAATTTTATAAATTGAATCGGTTACATTGTAATAAAATGGACTCAAGAGAAGGTTTACAGATTGCATTGATTATGTAATATTAAATTGATTCAAGGGAAATTTTATGGATTTGATTGATTATATTATAATAAAACGGAAACAAGAGTAATTTTATAAATTGAATTGATTACATTGTAATAAAATGGATTAGAGAGTAATTTTACAGAATGAATTAATTAGGTTATATTAAATTGGTTCAAGAGAAATTTTATGGATTTGATGGATTATATTATAATAAAACGGAAACAAGAGAAATTTTACAGATTGAATTGATTAGGCAATATTAAATTGATTCAAGAGACATTTTATGGGTTTGACTATATTATAATAAAATGGAAACAAGAGTAGTTTTATAAATTGAATCAATTACATTGTAATAAAATGTATTCAAGAGAAATTTTACAGATTGAATTGTTTGTTATAATAAAATAGAATCGAGACTTATTTTATAGATTAAGTTCATTTAATATTTCAAGTGTTTCAAGCTTTTATTTGTCAAAGTTCGTTATTATACTTCTCAAATAAATCTTATAAAATGATTCAGCAATTTTTCTCAAAAAAATTGAACAGTGATCTTAGATAATCTAGAACTGTCGCACTTTTTAACTGTTTTTTAATTTGTAACAGTAAAATATTTGTATGTGTATGTGTGTAAAGACATACATAAACTCAAAAAGCAAAAATATTAAATTTAAGGGCATAAGTAAAAAAATAAAGCAAAAATGTTGACTCGAAACGAGTATCCACAACCTATGTGTCATGCATATTGTTCTGACCACTGTATTGTACTGCCCGCTTCTCGAATTGGAAGTTGAATATACTTATTCTAATACTTAGTTATAATTCTTTTATTGTCTAAAAACCCGTTTTTCCCAGAAAAGACACCCACATAGATAAACTTATAAAACAAAATCTTATCTGAATATAAAATTTGATCCACATCGTCACTGCCGTTTTCCGAGATTTATGAAATAAATAAATTTATATATATGGAAGAATCACTCGTTCAAAGTTGTAGGATATAATTGCTATTGTCTTATGTACATCAAAAGTTGAAAAAACAAGTGTTTTAAAAATAGCAAACAGACTGCGCCGTTCTATTACACGGACTCTTAGAATTTTAAAAGTTAATTTGTGAGTTGTCTTCTTTTCAAACCTATACAAATAGCAAATTTTCGTAATCAGCGAAATTAATCCTATTTTAAAAATTTTAAGCTAAAAAAATCGTTATTATTATTATTATGTGAGAACATGATGCTGTTTTGGTTAGAAGGTTTCGATGTCTTCGAAATTTACGGCGAAAAATATTTTTACCTGATTTTACTAGCATTGTATTATTATTGCGAATGCTTCTTTGATAGTAGATACATTTTTAAAAGGTTTATCAGCTTTTACCAGTATTGCATTATTATTATGTATGCTTCTTTGAAAACAGATGCGTTTTTAAAAGGTTTATCAGCTTTTATATGTATTGCTTTATTATTATGCATGCTTCTTTGACAGCAAATACGTTTTTAAAAGGTTGATTATCTTTTACCAGTATTGCATTATTATTATCCATGCTTCTTTGGATGCGTTTTTAAAAGGTTCATCAGCTTTTACGAATATTGCATTATTATTATAAATGCTTCTTTGACAGCAGATGCGTTTTTAAAAGCCTGACGAATAACTATGATATCATAGCTGTTATTTCACCTTAAAATCGGCCGAGCTCCAAAACTTTGTTTGCCAGCTAAAGAAATTGAAAATGAAAGTTTAAAAAATTTATATATATATATATATATATATATATATAT
>JAOUZG010031333.1:1659940-1674959 GCA_026289955.1 Argiope argentata
TGTGTGTGTGTGTGTGTGTGTGTGTGTGTGTGTGTGTGTGTGTGTGTCAATACATTTACATTTTTTTTCAAATACATTTTTTTAACTTGTGAATAACACTCCCTGTTAATGCAGTTTTTTCAAATATTGATTCATTAATTAAATCTAATTCATTTTCAATCATTTAAATAGAGTTTTAGCAGAATTGAAATGAAACCTGAAATCAACAGCTATGTAGTTCAATCGGTAAACTACGAGGATTTCAGTATTTTTCACATGAAGATAAAGAATGCGCGTTCGATAGTGGTGAAAATCAATATTTTTTTTTTGATAAATTACTTATATCAATTGCATTAATTTAATAAAATGTAACTAAAATCAAAAATTTCTTTGTTGACCTAAGTAGATATTGACTTAATTTTTTTGTATTTTTTTGTTATATTTCTGAATTATAAGAAACATCATTTTTCTAGTTAAAATTGAAAACTCGTGGGCCTTTTTTTCCATAACAGATGTTAAATTGTAATTAATAAGTGTTGATAAAATTGAGTTTTATTCTTAAGTTTCATAATCAGTGGAAAATACTTTGATTATTGAGCTTAAGAACATTTAACTAACGTGAACATTGGGATAAAGACTTAATTTTAACAATTTAGAATTTTACTTATAGAAAACTTTTACTGATGAAATTCAGAATCTTTACTTATTTTATTGCAGTTATCGATACCTGTCCCACGAATTTTTCAATACCAGCGGGTGACCGAGCTCCGCTCGGAGAAAACAGGTATCGAAGCTAACTCGTTGAAATGTCGGAAATGTGGGGCGATTTTCGACTTGGCAACCATTCCTCGTATTATAGTATAAGATAAAATTAAAACTTAAGCTCCAAGCATGCGTTACGAGTAAAAGGGAAAAAAATATCTTATTAATATGTTGCCATCAGATTGACAAAAACTCAAATTTAAAAAAATAAATTATTATTGCGCATTAAACATATAAAAATGCAATTTTCATCACGTGTCTGCATGAAATGAAAAAAATATATATGAATATTGATATAGATGGCATATTGGTTATAGATGGCAGCACGTTACCACTTGAAAATTTAAGTAGCCATTATGGCGAACTAATAAAGTTGGAAAATATCCTATCTGTAACTCCGAACTGATCAACCGTAGCGCTTCAAAACCGGCGCCAATCGATTCCTCGTGGCCAAAAACCCCAAACCCCCAAGTTTACCGGAGTTTATTAATTCTGGAGAGATTTTCGACTTGACAACCATTCCTCGTATTATAGTATAAGATATTATGCAAATTCTTTTTTAAAACGCTAAAATGTATCAGTGCTATGATGAAGATTATTTCATAAATTTGTTGAATATAGAAAGGTTACTTCAGACGGTTGCATGGATATGTTGATGTTGTTGTTGTTACTTATGGCACTTGCCGTGGACAAACCCCTCACTGATACATCAGTAGATTTAAGCCGGAAGGAAGGTCTTTTGTTTTTTGAAGTAGCGCCAACTAGGGCCAAGAGTACGACTTAGCTACACACTCACCACATTTGCTTGCACAGCCTCTTTTCACACAGGGCCACAGTCACACATCTCACAGATAGCACACAGAAGAACAACTATGCCCGAACCCGGGACTCCCAGAACAATAGGAAGACGCGCTACCCCTGTGCCAGAAAGCCGGCGAATGGACATGTCCAGTGAAGTAATGATACTGAATGAAATAAAGCATAGTACAATCTTACCTCATACTATCGAGCTCCTTGCATACTGAGCCCTTTACATAAGAGAAAAACAAAATGTAAAAAAGTTACTCATTTCAAAGAGCGATGTTTTGCAGAACAAGTGTCGGGAATCTATTAAGACGTCATATGCTGGATTGATTTGTATTAATTTGTAAATAGCACTTTCTTGAAGATTTCTAAATAGAATTTGTAGTTGAATAGCGTTATGAAAAACCTCTTCGAAAGGTTTAAGCAAGTACCTATGAAAACTTCATTAACGTGATTTTGTCTTTAGGAGATGGATGTATAAGACAGATGAATTGATGGAAGAACACAAAGAAAATTATCGAAGAATTTATAAAATCCCATTCTATAATACAGCTAAACGCTACGAGGTCTATTTGATCAGGAGTGAGAAGAAAAATAAAATTCTTTCTATGAAATAAGACCGTAGTTATTATATATAGCTTATTCCCACACAAATAATTACTATTCAAACTATATATTCAATTATCCCTCATTTTCGCCAATTTATGAAGCGTAACAAAATGCATATGTGTTTAGACAATTTTCTTGTAAAAAAAACATTATAAATAATAAATTACATTAAAATAAACTTGTTTGTGTATTTCTTTTCGGAATGTAAAGAATTGTCCTACCGAACATAGATTCATATGGGGAAAAATTATCATTACGAATAAGATTTGGGAATGAATTATGCTCGTTAATCAAGGTTCCTTTGTATTACTTTTCACCCTCTTCCCGGCATTTATTATTGTCTTCTGGATTTTAAATCGTAATATAAAACCATAGTATTGTCTCTGCAGTTTCGCCGAAAATTTCATCTCTTTTCAGCCATTCCATAATATGCAACTTGCTACGCATGATTCGACTACCTTTTATACTATCATAAAAAAAATAAAATTGTTTTCACATTTTGACTTTTCATCTAAAAAGAACAGACGGAGAACACTACTAAGTGGGAAATTAAAGGGTGGACAAATGGATAAAGAAACCAAGGACCTCAGTTCGGGGTGGGGCAATGAAAACGGAAAACTTTACAGAACATCAAAAGAGTAAGACGGTAGCATCTAATCCTCCTTGCCCACCAATCGGTAAGTCCTATTTTAATTTTAACTTCTATTTTAACTATACAGCAATGATGACGTGCATGCCAAAAAATGTGTTTCAGATAACAGCAACGTACCTATATAAAAGCACACACACACACACACACACACACACACACACACACACATATATATATATATATATATATAATGAAAATTAGAGACAGAAATTATCTAGGAATAAAACTTAAATAACTGAAACATTTATTTGATTTTAAAGTGGTGAAGAAAATCGTTAATCTGATGTAATATTTATTTAACTCTTTATTTAATGACAGTACTTATAAGTGCCATTTAAATCTGGATTATATCTTCGTAATATGACTATTTTTTCCTGATTGTATTCAAAAGAACACACTGAATGTAATTCAGATTGCAAGATAATAAAACTTAAAAGTAGAAATAAAAAACATTTAATTAATAATTAAATTAATTTAGATATTTCTATTAATTAAAATTTTTCACCTGGGTCCTCAGGGATTATTCTGCAAGAAAAATTAACAACTGGGGCAAAAATGAAATAAAAAAATTGATGGCAACATAATTCGGTAAACAAAGGGTTAAGTTGCGGGATAAAATTTTTGTTTATAATTAAATTAACATAAAAAATTTAATAAAATTAACAATGTAATACAAAAAAAATTAAAATGATCTTTAAATACCTATAACCTGATTGAACATCTTACAGAATTTTAAAAAATATATTTTTTGTATCATGTTAGATATACTCCGCAATTTATAAATAATACATCAGCCTTTAAAGTTTATCTTTTTTAAACAATCGTTAACTTATTTTAACTTAAGAAATGCATACATTTAAAATTTTAAAAAATCTTTAAAATACCTCTTTTTAATAAGACGGCTTTTTAAATAAATTTATTGTCTGCATAGAAGCGTGAAATTTTGTCGTCCAGATGAATTCCAAATTGCTTTTGGATAAAAATAATTGTTTTAAGGAAAATACTAAAAGGTGTCCACCGCAAGTCGAAAGGAGAAGCAGAAATACAAAGCAACTGCTTTCCCAGGAATAGAAAAAAATGCTATGAGTATGAGAAGAGAAAAAAATCTGAAAGAGAAAATCCAGACCATTTTTTGGGGTGAAATGAATCTAAAAATGGCAATGCGTAATAAAGAGATATCAACCGCTGCAACAACGCATAATTAAACCAGAAAAAGTCGATTGTTTTGTGATATTTCCATGCAGGTTTGTGCGGCCCGTTCCTTTCATGGTTTTGAAAACAAATAGTTTGCGTAGGAGGTCAATGAATTGACATAGGAGGAAGCCGTCGTTCTGCAAGTGGTGTGCAGATGTTACTGTGGACTACTTCTACCCGAAAAAATGCAGAAATATTTAAAAAATAGATATCTAGATTTTTGACTTTGTATAGCATTCATGAAACACAGTATTCTGTTAATTATAAATATGAAATATTAAATCTGTAATAAAGGTAGAAATTGCTGTCGTTTTAACATGATAGAAATATTTTGGTATACTAATGTGTAAATTGTGACAGTCCTATTTAGAGAAACTGAATTTAGCATGAAATCATTTTTGGTTTATTAAGGCTTATTTAACAAAGACTTTTTTGGAAATTTAACCCTTAGTAGCCTGATTTACGAAAGTGATTTATTTTTAATATTACTGTGTTTGCTTGAAAATAAAACAATAATGACATTTGATTATTTTTTTTTTAATTTCGTTGGAAAGAATATTATATAACAGTAAAATATGTACAGCCAACCTATAAAAAAAACTAATAGTAATGTGAACATTCGGTTTAAAAGATTGGTATCAAATTTGAAACTCTAGGTTATTAAGGGTTAAAGTTAAATTTTCATCGAAATTAACACAAATTCTGGAACGAAAATAGTAAAATGATTTGTTACAAAATCATGAACAAATTAAATAATTATTATATAAAATTATAAAAAATTATTAGTTATTAAAAATTATTATAATATATTATTAAATAATGTATTTAAAATCTTAATATTTGAAAAACAATTGCTCGAACATGAAACTGATATCATTGAAAAGCTTTCAACTGATGCAAAATTGACTTTTGTGTAAATTACAGAAGAAGACCGTCATAATTTGTTATAAGAGAACATGATGTTTTTTTCGTTATGGGTGCTTTAAATAATTGAAGCTCGAAGTCAGGTAGGCAATGAATAAAGCCTAAATGCCAATATTCACCAACATCGTTTATTCGCATATATTTTTGTACCTGCTTTTATCAGTATTGTATTATTATTATTTGTGTTTCTTTGTAAGTAGATGCGTTTGTAAAAGATTGACTTGCTTTTTCAAATGGGTTGAAACTACTTAATGAATTAAATTAATTATGACAAATAATGACTTCAAAACAATGTTCTCACATGATAACTTGCAATTTGCGACTTTAGATTTTAGTTTTCTTTTTATTTTATTTAATTTTTAATTAAAAATCTAATAAAATATCTGAACCAGAGCGAGTGGACAACAAAAACTTTCTATTATATTCTCTAATAAGGATGTTATTCCATTGATAGAATTTCTTTTGTGTTGGTGTATGACAGGCACGAAATAATTATCTTTGGCGAGAATTCAGCATTTTAACTGAATCTATCGTGTCTTGCTTGGCGAATTATTTGGCGATTAATACCTGGCAAACTGTCAAAAATATCCAAAAATCGAATTTTGGTTTCAGATGCATTCTTCTCAACCTATTGAAACCAAAATTTGAAATATAAATACACTTAATCGCGCAGTAAATTTCATATATTTCAGTCATTGAGTTTATGAGTCATCGCGTTTACATGCTTCTGAAAGTACAGGCAGAAGGTCAACTCCTTGCTTGATTTCGCTCAAATTTTGTTAGATGTTAGGTTTGTGTATTGTGTGCAGAGTTTTATCCATCTAGATCTCTTATTTATATAGTTATCGATCTTATATTCGAACAGTCGGACAGCCAGACTTCTTCTAAACGGATTTAGCACAAAATTTGATAGAAATGTAAAAATTTGGTTTTAAGGTCGTAAACAAAATTTATTCTGTTCAGGTCAAAAAGTTTTTGAGTTATCTTTGTCACAGATAGACAAACAGACATACATTTCCCCCCCCCCAAAAAAAATGCGTTTTTTGGGCTCGGGGAATCTAAAACGTAAAGATTCGTCAAAATCTCGAATTCTAATTTTTTGACGATTACTATACTTTCTCTATACTACATACACGAGAAAGTAAAAACACTTTTCAATATGCTATTTCTTTCCCACGAAAATAGCTCTTCATCATATTTACTACTGTATGTTTTATAGTATACATTGTAGAGCGTTTCAAACAATCTTCGCCATCTGTAAAAATGTTTTAAAAAATAAAATGTCCCACAGTTTAGTTTATAAGTTGAATGCCAGGCTTTATACATTATCACGTTAAAACGTGTTCAAATTCGCTGAAATGATCCTAATTACGTTTAAATATACATCTATATTAATGGTATGCCATTGATAAACAGAAGAACCTATGAGTGCGATTTTAATCGAATTTAATGAAAATTTATCATCTGGATGCAATTGATGTTGCACTTGGTTTACACTCGGCCAGTTATAAGCCAACAAGTAGACAGCGCATGCGCACAAAGGCTAAAAAGTGCTTTTCGATCGTTGGCAAGTACTTGTCCCGACGGGACTATCACGTGCCGCTGTTGGCGAGGTTTTTTAGCGGGAAAAACTGAAGTCTTATTAGAGTAATTCCGACATTTTTTACTCTCGTTCTGATACAAGATTGTTTTCTTTTTTCATTTTAATTCCCATTTCTTTTCTATAGTTTTTCAAATTTAGGTATGTTGACCAGTTTATGATAATACGATACGCAGTGAAATAGAAATATTCAGGGACCCCAAAACGGCAATTTATAGCCAAGAATTGAATGTCTGAATCTGTCTTATGAAATTATGGCAATCCCTTTCTACGCATGCGCTGTCTACTTGCCGTCTAATAACTGGCCGAGTGTAAACTCGGCATGACACAAAGTATCAAATGTGTATATCAGATTGATTAAAAGCAAAATTTCACAATTGCAGTCACTAGATCGTAAACTAGAATTCTTATCTTCTTTTGAATTATCGCAATTACACATTAATGAAAGAGCAGAACGACATAAAAACGATATACACGCCATAGAAGATTTGGTTCCGAATTTGATTCATATCTACAGTTTAGATATTAAATCTATGTACCAAATTTTGTCGATCTAACTCTCTTCATTTCCTAGTTATCGCGTTATCTGATATCCAAGGTAAACATACTTCCTGTGAATGAATTTCTTCCAAAATTTCAGCTATATGGACAGTGGGAGTTCCATATTTTAGAGAATATGACATATATTTTCATTTTCGCGAATTTTTGACAGATTGTAAATTAAATTTGACAAATAACTACAATTTTAGTAACTTTCCAAGTCTTATTTAACTAAATCGTTGGGTTATCGAGCTGTCGCATATACACGCAATAAACTATGTATACCAAAAGATGACCGACCTAATAGGAATGCTTCAAACTATGATACTGCTCTACAATTTAGATTTTAAAATTAAGAATTAAATTTGATTCATCTTGTCCTTCATATTTAGTGAACGCGTCTACCTGTACTCAGGTGAACAGAAAGACGTTAATTCCTGAGCACGTAATTCAGTTTAAAACTTGACTGAACATCTACAAACCTGGAGTTAAGATAGACACTGAATTTCATCCGCCTAGCTCAAAGATTTTTTCACTTACTGTTTTCATAGACATTCAACCATAATTATAAAACGTGTTTTTCGGAGGCACTTTTCCGTTAGCTAAGCAACAGCGAAAAATCGCCAAAGAAACTGGGAGGAATTCTGCATTATTTGATGATTTTTTGCTTTAAAATCCCTGAAAGAAATTTGGAGGAATTCTACATTATTTGGCGATTTTTCGCTTTAAAATTAATGTACGAAATTTGGCAGAATCCTATATTATTTGGCGATTTTTCGCTTTAAAATCCTTGTAAGAAATTTGGCGGAATTCTACATTATTTGGCGATTTCACCAGCATTAGCGATTCACCAATTTTTTGCTGGCACCCGGCTAACAGAAAAGTACATTTTCGGACTTGGACAAGTCTGAAACATGAAGAATTTTTGAAAACTTCGGATCCGAATTCTTTGATTATTACATTACTTTCTCTTTGTATATTCCGACCCTAGGTTTGGAACAGCAAAACCATGTATGATTCTTGTACCATAAAACACTGAACAACTAATTAACTTTGAATGTATCGTAAAAGAGAAAGTAATAATAATATATACACATTTCTTTCTTTTGTTGTTTGGAAATTTAAAGCTCAATTTTCATCTTTTTTAAACTTGTTATTATTTTCAATGTCAAAAACAAACCCAAGCAATGAAAATTTCTACTGCATTATAAACGCTAATTTTATGTGAGAATAAAAGCCCTAAAACGTCCCATTTCTATTCCTTTCATAAAAATAAAAATAAAAACCCGCAGCAGCGTCATCTGCAATTTCGAATGGGATATTCTTTGTTGCAGCCCACAGAGCGAACTGGATGTTCTGAAACAAAGGAAACGACGTTTTTTTACCAAAAACGTCGGGGAAAGGAAAACTGGTCTTGCATTCGATTTAAAAAAAAAAAGAGAACAAATAAAAGTTTACACACTCACACACGCCACTCGATTTTGAGTCGAACTAACGGATATTCGTTTGAATTCGGTTTCCGATGGCAGGGGCAGAGAGTAATTTGTTGCGCTGTCAGTGACTTAACAATGGACAATGGCGAGGCAGAATTTTGTCAAAATATTAGTCACGCTCCGCAATGAATTCTTGGCTACAAGGTCACTCCCTTAATGGCCCCCTCCGGCCAGGTCCACTTTCTTCGGTGTGCCTCTAGCTGGATGAAAGACTTGCTTTAAGTTTCTGTCAGGTCTAATTTCCCAGTTTGATTAAATTCAGGAAACATCAGAGATTTTCTTTTCGAATTCGTTTCATTTTCTTGTATACATAGTACACAGAAAATAGAGTAATTGTCAAAAAATTCGAACACGAGTTTTTGACGATTTTCTACGTTTTAGATCTTCCTGTGTTCGAAAAACACATTTCTGGAAAATGTCTATTCATCTGACTGTGGTAAAAATAACTCAACAACGCATTGAGTTAGACAGATGAGATTTGTATATGATTTTTACACCAAATTTGTGAATTTCTGCCAAATTTTGAGCGAAATTCGCTCAGAGAAATCTGTCTAACCAACTGTTCGAACAATAAGATAGCTATAAAACATAACCACACGAACAATGAGAGATCTATAAAACATAACCATACGTTAACTATATAATACAAGAGTCGGCTTTCTGGCCCAGAGGTAGCGCGTCTTCCTCATGTTCTTAGAGTCGCGGCTTCGAGTTCCGGTTCAGGTATGGTTGTTCTTCTGTGTGCTAACTGTGAGATGTGTGACTATGCCCCCCTGTAAAAAGGGTCTGTGCAAGCAAATGTGGAGAGTGTGTAGCTAAAGTCGTACTCTTGGCCCTAGTTCAAAAACATGAGACACTTATTTCGTCTTAAATCTGCTGCTGTATCAGCGGCGGGCATGTCCGTGGCAAGTGCCATAAGTAGCAACAACAACAAACCATATCTTAAGCGAAAAGGTAGTATTATGTTTATATAACATGCGCTACCTCTGGCACAGAGTTAGCGCATCTTCCTCGTGTTCTGGGAGTCCCGGGTTCGAGCATAGCTGACCTTCCGTTTGCTGTCTGTGAGATGTGTGACTGTGACCCCCTGTAAAAAGGGGCTGTGCAAGAAAATGTGACGAGCTAAGTCGTACTCTTGGCCCTAGTTGGCGCTACTTCGAAAACAAGAGACACTCCTTCCGGCTTAAGTCTGCTGCTGTATCAGCACGGGGCTTGTCCATAGACAAGTGCCATAAGTAACAACAGCATATAATACAAGTTAACACGATAACTATAAAAGGAAGAGAGCTGGATGCATAAAGTTTGGTACACAGATTTAACATCAGATTTGATCAAGACTATATACCAAATCTCCTTTTTGATAGAAATCTACAAATTTGGTGTAACTATCGGATACCAAACGTCAACCTACGTCACTTCAAAGCGTTTTTGAGTCATCTTAATTACAGACATATAGATGGACGGACATTTTCCGAAAATGGGATTTCCGAAATCGGGGTGGTCTAAAACATTATGATTCGTCAAAATCGCAATTTGGCATTTTTTGTCCATTACTATATTTTCTCCATAGAACGTATACGAGTAGTCAGATAAATATCCATTATCTTCTTTATACTAAGAAACATTGAATTACTAGGTGGGGATTATAAAAATAAAAATGTGAATATTCTCAGTATCTGGGGACTTACAAAAAGTCCACTGTTTATACGAGGGAAGAGGGAGATAACATTTTTTATACAAAGTATGCTAAAAAGTTCTTAGGATAACACTCTGGATGGTTTATGCCATAATACCAACGAGAAAAAGCTTATATGTTTGCATGAATAAATTATCGTTTTCAATCTTTCATTTCATAGAAAATTGGCAATCGCATATTCTGCATATAACTGGCACTTTCTTTTTATAAGAAATCAATTGTTCAGGATTTATTTTTTCGCTTAATTAATTTGCAAAACCAGTCCATGAGCTTTCCCGTTCATTTCTATTAAAATTCAAAGATCAAGAATAATAAAAATCCATTAAGCCCGATTTTTAATTTGGAAATGGAAATTTTTGAAATTTTTTGGAAAGAAAAAAAATGTTTTTGAAATTTTTTTTAAAGAAAAAAAATTTTTGAAATTTTTTGAAATTTTTAAAAAATTTTGAAAGGTTGAAAATTTTTTTAATTTGAAAAAATTTTTAAAGGCAAATTTTTTGCAATTTTGGAAAAAATTTTGTTGGAAATTTTTTTAAAGACTAAAAACCTTTCAAGCATTTTCATAACATAGTTTTCATTCTTTTATTTAAGAGGAAAGAATTTAAAGTACACGATAAGCTGTTATTATAAAATTTCAAATTAATTGAATTACTTGAAAATATCTGAGAATAGGAAATGATTAAAAGTGATCTCTATTTTAGTAATCCAATTTCGGAATAAGAAAAAGAAAACCACAGTTTGGAAGGAATTTGAACTCAAGTTCAAGCCTATTGAAGAAAATAATTCAATAAAATAACGGCCAAATGAATTAAATAATTTAAAATAGTTATTTAAAAAAAGCAACGCCGGCTTGCTGGCACAGAGGTAGCGCGTCTGCCTCGTGTTCTGGAGGTCCCGGGTTCGAGTCCCGGTTCGGGCATGGTTGTTCCTTTGTGTGCCCCCCCTGTAAAAAGGGTCTGTGCACGCGTATGTGTGTGTGTTTTCATCGTCATATGAGCGAGAAGTCAGACTTCTGCCCTCGGGTGCTCAGGGGTTCATACCCTCAGAAGCTACTGCACCCCTCTTTCCACGGTAAAAAGCGGACACGACATCATCATCAAAAAAACAATTGTCTATTTCAATTGCTACAAATATTAAATCGGAATTTTAATATTATCATAAGGTATTTTATCAATTATGTATATTTAAACAATTTAATATTTTAAAGAAAAAAAAACTTTCTTTTCATTTAAAAAAAGAATTAATTGCATTCCGTATGTTAAATAAAATGCTGAAACATTTCATTAAATATTTCTCTTCTATTTTATATTAATCATTCTGTGTTTTTTATTTCGTTGTATATAAAGTCAATAAGGAGAATAGTAGACACTGCAATTGTCAAAAATTCGAATTTGTGAATTTGAGATTTTCTTTATTCCCTTGTTTATGATCTCCTATGCATATTTTTTTGGGGGGGGAGGAGGGGTAGTCATACTAGACTCTCCGACCCACTCGAAGACACACGGAAAAAACCATAAAACTGAATGACTGGACCGCCGCAGCAACAGCACTAGCGCGAACTGTGTTTAAGTCCTAGGGGCCATCACCGGTCCCGGTACAACCCTTTCGGAAGGAAGTATGTTCCGACATCGATGGGAGGAGTCAAATCTCCATCTATTTGTATAACCTTCAGGGTTGCGAGATCCAACCACCATACCGGAAGCATCTTATTCTCATTGTGAGGTGCCTACCTGGGGGATGAAAGGGAGAGGTATTCTATATATTTTTCGTTTTTATCAATGTGGTATATCAAAATTTAATTGTATGTACTTGCTTAATTTTAATAATAATTTTGCAAATATATATTTTTTTTCTCGGCCATAAAAATTCCTCAGACAACTTCAGAATAATGAGATTGTCATGTCACCAGCCACCATGAGTCTGTTCCGGCCGCCTATAAAGTGAAGAGATGAGATGTGAAGTGAAAAGAAAAAGAACAGCCGTGAAGTGGTGGAGGCCCGAAAAGTTAGCGTAGTGAGAGAGAGCTGAAGGAGTTCAAAGGGGAACTCCGAGTCATAATTGATAACCTGGAAGTAGTTGTAAATATTTTAAATAGAATCATCGGTATATATATATCCATATCGGTATATTTCATTTGTATTAAATCTTTATTTTAAAAGTGTGATTCCTCTCTGGTGCAGATCAATTATTACTGAGATTTTTAAAAAAACCAAAAATTTTTAAACAACCTTCAGGATCAAAACAGAGTTAAGAAAAAAAATAAAGCATTTAAATTCGTTTTCACTTCTAAAGAGCTAATTATTTAATATCAAACTTCCATTAACTTCTAAAAAATTTTAATAAAAATAAATAATAATTTTTGAAGAAATAAATCATTTCGAAAATAAAACCAACCCCAAACCATCCACAGAATAGGAATTTTAAAGATAAGATCTTGGAAATAATTGAGCGAATCATGTTTTAAAAAAGAAATACTTAAAAACATTTAAAAGTTACAAACACTTACATTGAAGAAGCAATTATATTAAAAGCAGAAAAAAAAACAGTTATATTTATTTTTGAATAGAAATAACAGGACAAAATAAAGAAAATCAAAACGAAAATCGTCTTATAATAGGAGGAATATTTATTTTATGTGTAGTTGAATTAAAAGATTTTTTTTGATAAAAAAAAATGTTTTCAATTAAATGAAAAATTAACTGAAGTTTTAAAATTATTGTATTTAGTTAAAGAAGAAAAAAATCAAGTCATTGACTTTTGGTTAACTAGACCATATATTTATTAGAAGAAATTTAATTTATGAATTATTAATATTTAAATATATATGTATATATATAATAAAGAGGAGGAAATTATTATGGACTACTTTTACATTGATTTACGATATGTTTATTTCAACAAGATTCTTGTTTAGGAGAACACTATTGGTCCTATTTCTCTTTATTTTTGCGATTAAATTCAAATTAGTTTTATTATCTCTTCAGATTTTTCATAATTTTTTTGCCACTGTTACACTTATAATATTTTTCTTTTCAGAAATTAGCTCCTAAGCATATTTTTTTTTCTTTCCACGATCACTTTTTAATCAGCAAACTCAACATTCAATGACTTCAGTTTAATTACTGTACGATGTGCTACTTTAATTTTCAAACATTTTTAAAGGGTTCTAATCAGTGCGTAACATTTCCCGTTTTAAAATTAAAAAATTCACTTCCCACCGAAAGGAGAAATATTAAAGAAGAAAGAAAAAGACAGAACATTGGGTAGTGCTTTCTTGTCAGACACACAAACATAAAAATGAAGAGAGGGGTGCTTTATGACATGGTGATAAAAATCATGAAATAAAAGATTTTGCAATGTGACGGAAGCAACGCCAGCAGAGGCGTCATCCTCATCATCTGATTGCTGCTCAAAATTGCGAGGTCCGTCTGAAAATAGCCCTAGTGTTGCTTTACAAAGGGATGTTAATGTATCTAAACTAAAATCAGGTGGCAAATTTTACACCAAAGCTGGTCTCTAAAGTTTCAAAAGTAGTGGGAGGGAATTTAACCCTGGGGTGTTACCAGATTAGCGTATACTGCGTTTCTTAAGATGCGACCACTGTGGGGAGGCAGAATGGAAGAAATAGAGAAGAAGCGCTGAGAAGAGAGCAACCAACAGCATAACAATTAAAAAAATGAAGGAATGAGTGGGTAGAGTTAAGTTTTATTCTATCTGAATAATAAAACATCAGAGAATTTTTATGTCACTTTTGAAATAAATTAAGTAAAACTTGATCATCTCACATAATGATAAAAACAAAATGTTAAAAAAAATGACTCTCTTAACGAGCGGTGTTTCGCAGACTCAATATGAGGAGACATCATGATACCAGGTGTAAATTGACTTGCATCACACTCAATTGAGTGCGATGAAATAATATATGAAATAACTTGAATTTTGATAATAATAATAATATATGAAAAATATTGCATTTTGATTGCTTTAATAAATTCAAGTCATTAACCAATTCAAACAGGTTTGAAATAATCATGTGAATATCAGAATACGCATGCGTCGGTAAATTAAGAATCGGCTGCTTAGAGGTCAATCGTACCAAATTGTAACTTTTATGTTGGTGACAAGTCACCAAATGTGACAACCATCTTTACCATTTTCTAATAAACTTAAAAGCGAAAAATTGATATGCCAAAAGCGGTAAATCGCCAATTTTTAACCCATTCATTTTGAGGCTTCAAAAGCCTCAATCATCAGGTTCTCACATATTTATAAAAAAAATGTAACAGTATTGCCATTAACTTAAACTTTTGAATTACAAATTACATTTTTATTTTTAAATGATTTCTTGGCGATTTATCATTAAATGAGGCAACTTTTTGAATTATTTTCTAATACACTATAAACAAAAAATGGATGCTTCAAAAGCGATAAATCGCCAATTTGTTGCCTACGCATTCTGAGGCTTCAAAAACTTCAAACCAAAACATCATATTCTCACATTATAATCAATGCAACTAAATCTTCCTGTGAAGTTAAGGATATGTTGAAAGTTTAGCTTGATAAGTTTTACTCAGGTAAATCAATAACTTTGCATGCTATAGTTTCATTTAAAGATAATGATGTGTCTTATTTTCATCATAATTTGAAGTATGTGGTGGAATGTAGATTATTAGAATCCATGCAGGAAGCATTTTTCAATTCGTTATCAATTTTCAAAAAATGCAAATGATTTTGACCTTTATTCACATGATAGAATTGGGGACTAT
>JAOUZG010031333.1:1675359-1691535 GCA_026289955.1 Argiope argentata
AGAGACCACACAAGTTGGTTTCCACCAATATTTTTCATTAATATTTCTTCAATTTTATCTTAAATCTCTAAGTGTATTTCGATAATTCATTAAATGTCAGTGCCCTGGAAAGTTCGATAAATTTACAAACCTGTATTTGGCTATAAATTTGGCAACTGTTTGGTGACTTAGAGACAAAAATTAAGGACACATAATATTCGAGAATATCGTTGATAGCCTTATTAGAATTTGATTTCTAGTTTTTATCGAAAAAGATTCGAAGTTATGTCACGAAAACTATAGAAATCCTAGTAGTGAATTCAGTGAAGGAGTAATGGAGTCGGGGAAAAATGATTATTTAAACGAAAGAAGAGTGATAATAGAGTTGAGCTGAAGCGAGTAGTTGAACGAAGTCTCCTAAGAGTGCTCATCTTCTGCTAACATTTACTTGGCACTTTGTGCTGTGATCATTTAGTATTACTGATTTGATAACCGTTGTTGTGTGCTTCAAATGCCATCATTGTATGCAATTTATCTATGTTTTGCTATTTTGTATTATTGCTTTCAAGAAGAATTTTACTAACCATAAAGCCTCGTTTATCGTTACTAAGAATACTGAATTTTTAACCGAATGAACACAGAGCGGATTTTGTATTTTACCGCAACAATACATGCTTAAATTCTTGTTGGTAGAAAGTAATTATTATGGTTTCTAAAAGCAATTTTTCTAACATTATAGATGTAAAAAAGTTATTAAATTTGATAACAGCGCTGAGTCATCAGCCTCAGTTAATCCGGATTTCAACGCTCAAGTGAATTTAGACATTTCCAACTGTTAAGAATAATACCGTACCCACAAACAAGACTCCGTAGTTCCTTTTGCTTTTACTTCTGATGTTCAAAACAGATTTTCAAGGCTAACTGTACCCGCGTCTCGAAATGCGAAGACGAGAAATTCATGCTCTAGTGAAGAGAAAAGATATGAAGAAGCCGAACGTCTTGATGGTCCTTTTAACAACTTCGCGGCTATTTTCCGAACGGAAGCACAAAGTTAACGCCGGATGGGATGTGCAGTTAAAGAAGCACATTTACTGTCTTTAAAATAAGAAAAAGAAAATTCAGGAATACCTGGCTCTGTGACTTGCAGGAAGGCATAAAATAAAATTTTCTAGTCTCATTGGTAAATTTGTTTCTATTACGGATTAAAAATAGACATTACAAATTTCTCGTAATTTTTTTTCTTGCCAATTAAAAAAAATGCTATTAGTAAAGGATAGTTTGTCAGGAAATAAATAATTATTCACTAGTTTGTAAATTTGAAGGTTGTTTTTTTATAGCACAAAATTACTTTTTATTTGCTACAGCTGCAATCTTCAAGCGAAATTATTTTCAACAACTCATTACTTTTTTAAAATTAATTTTTACTTGCAACAACTACAAGCTACAAGCCAAATTACTTGCAACAACTCATTAATTTTTACTTGTAACAACTACAAGCTACAAGCCAAATTATTTTTCAAAAACTCATCACTTTTTATTTGCAACAACTACCAGATACAAGCCAAATTATTTTCAATAACTCCTTACTTTTTTACTTGCAACAACTACAAGCTATAAGCCAAATTGCTGGCAACAACTACAACCTACAAGCAAAATTACTTGCAAAAACTCTTTACTTTTTTTTAAAAAATTACTTTTTACTTGCACCTACAAGCTACAAGCCAAATTATTTGTAACAACTACAAGCTACGAGCCAAATTACTTGAAAAAACTGATTACTCTTTTCAAAAATTACTTTTTACTTGCAACAACTACAATCTACAAGACAAATTACTTCAACAACTACAATCTACAAGCAAAATTACAACAATCACAAGCTACAACCAAAATTATTTACAACAACTACAGGCTAGAAGGAAAATTACTTGCAACAACTCATTAATTTTTTGGAAATTCTGGTAATCATTTAAATTGAATTTCTTTTCCCCCATTAAACTACTAACAACATTTGACAATGAGTTAAATCGAGAGTAATAAAAATTATATTACTCTCAAATTAATTATTAAGTTATGAAGGCTGTATAATATTAGTAATACATAACTTTCTGCCCAAGTTTCCGTCACCATTTGGCTTGTCCCACCAGTACTACCTGACATAAAAGTAGTTGTATAGGGAGATATAATTAATTAAATAGCTTGTTGAAGATAGTAAAAATGCAAAATTCAAGTCAGAGGTTAAGATTTCGCAACAACTGTATACCAATACCACGCAAGGCGTTCTCTGGTATAGCACAATGTTTAGGAAGTATGAGAGAAACTTTTGGGGAGACTACTCCAGCTGTTTAGTAGCAACAGAGATGTTCATGAAGCATTTCATCAATATTTAAGATCAGAAATAAACAATTTTCTGATAGGATTTAACGCATCTTATCTCAGAATTTCCTGAGGGCTCATTTTTCCAAACTTTTGTAAGGACGGCTTGATTATTTTTATATATAAATTAAGAATTAATTTTTACAATACTTTTTTAAAAATTTATCCTCGTTTATTTGGATGAAATAAGCTTGAAAATAGCGGCAAACCTTTTTTTAAAGAAAAAAATATTTTTTTTTTAAAAAATTGATTTGATTTTTAAAATTTTAAGCCTCAGAAGATAAATGGATGTAGTTTAATTAAACTTTTAATAACCTATAATTTTGGAGCAACTTTTAATTTAAAATAGCACATTCTCAGAGAATTTAAAATAAAAATAATGATCAAGTGCCCTTCACTTAGCTTTTGTTTTATGTAATACACTCGCTATTTGCAAAATGGCATTCTTAACAAACATTTTCTATACAGCCCAAAATAATTAATCCCATATATCGGGAAATTTTCTGATATCCTCATACATCGATTTTTAGTTTTATTGTAATTAATTGATCTAATTTTGTTAGTTAAATTTAATACAGTTACAATGCAATAAAATCGAATTAGTTACGTTACAGGAGATGGGATTATACTATATTTAATTTACTTCTGTTTTTCCTCATGTTATTTCTTAATTGCATCACAAATATTTTCTATTAATTATTTTATTCCTCTTATAATCTCACCTCTTAATCCACCTGCCCAAGCAAAAAAAAAAAGAACATTTCTTGAGGTAAATGTATTCTACATAAAATAAATGAAAACTTTTCGAAAAAACTTTTTTTTTATTTTGTGCTTCCGTTTGGACAAAAGACTTTTTTTTAATGTTATTTATCAAAAAATTGATCAGCTTTTTTTCGTTTTAATTGAAAAAAAATGTAAACAAGATACTACATAATTATATGATCAAACCGAGTGAATTACATTAAAAAAAAACTATTTATAAGAAGCTAGTTAAATAAATATCTACTTTAACGAATAAACACCAATTTTCTTAAAATTAAATATACACATCGTCCATTGATTAAATACACACATTGTCCATTGTTGCAATTTATTTATCTATTCTTATAGACATTCGGTCGTATTGAAAGAATAAATGCAAAGAAAAGAAAAATAATGTTTATCAAAAACATCTGTTGAATTCTGAGAAAAGAATGATATATATCTTATACTATAATACGAGGAATGGTTGTCAAGTCGAAAATCGCCCCAGAATTAATAAACTCCGGTAAGCTTGGGGGGTCTGGGGGTTTTTGGCCACGAGGAATCGATTGGCGCCGGTTTTGAAGCGCTATGGTTGGGCAGTTCGGAGTTTTTATACTTTTAGTGGATGACACTTGATGTTAGTACAGTTTTTTTTAAATACTGAGTCATTCATTAAATTAAATTAATTTTTTATGCTTTAATTAGAGCAGTTTGTAATGAACATTGAAATCAACAGGCCGTAGCTCAATCTATAAAATGAGAGAATTTCAGCATTATTAACGTGAATATGAAGAATGCGAGTTCAAATCTTGCGAAAAGCAGGAATTTTTTGATAAATTATTTATATTAATTGCAATTATTTAACAAAAAGTAACTAAATTTAAAAAACAAATAATTGACCTAAGAAGGAATTGACTTTACATTTTTTAAAATTATTTTTTAATGAAAATTTAATTCTCCCAAGGACCAAATTTAGACGCCCAGGAAATAAAAACCAAAATAATTCCTCAATTTGATTTCACTAATCCAAGATTTGGCAACTATAAATTTTGCTTTAATTTCAGACAAATAGTGAAAAAAATAAAATATCAATAAAATAATAGATGAGTAAAAAGTCAGTATTTGAAGAATATTCTTATAGTCAGTACAAATTTGACACTATTTTATTAAAATCTATTTTAACTAATTTTCATCCTGAATCATTGCAATTATGGACTGGACCTAAATGTACGAAACTATAATCATAAGTTAAATATGAAATAAAATAATAATAATAAATAATCAAATGAGCTGGTTAAAAGGGTGTAATTTATTATGCAATGCATTTCTTTTTCTTTTCTGATTTTGAAGCAACCCTCGTAAAGCTATCGAATATAAATAATTTGACTATATTAATCAGAGTAGAATACAAAATTGAGTTTAGATTAAATAAGTCAAACGCAAACTTTCAGATAAATTTGAAAATATCCCGATATATGATTTGTTTAATTTTCATATGTACCAGAATAAACGTGAATTAAATCTAAACATAATGCATGCACAATTCCGTTTTAATTGTTTCTTTAAAATTATTTGTCTTTTTAACATACGAAGTATGCAAAATATGGTAATAAAAAATAAACTATATAAACTACATAGTAAACTAAATGTTAATCTTAAAAAAGTATTTTTTAAAGATTTTAATAGATTCCTACGGTTTATTCCTCTTTTAAGCGTAATACCCATCTGTGTGTATGAGTACGCAACAGCTGAAAAACCTGAAGATCTACATCTGTGGTTTATTATGTGCATTAAAATAGCATTCTGTATAAAATTTTTATGATGAAATGTGTCAATTAAGACAATCATATTTCACCCACATGTTAACAAAAACACTTAATGTACACAACAAAAAGGATTATTGATGGAAGTTCATTTGTACATTTTTATCGTTTTTATTGATCGGTATTAAATTTTGGATAAAACAAGATTCAGAAACAAGTTGGAAGTATGGTATTTAGTATATAATTTTTAACTTTAATATTGAAAATCTATACCAAAAGTTAACTATATCTGGCAAATGGTAAAATATCATCTGTGTTTCGTGCTTTGACACTTTTCTTGGCAACACAAGTTTATTACAGCTTATTAATCAAATGATAGATAACTATTTACATGTAAATAATTAATTTTGGTTTAAATTTAATTTCATTTCTCGAAGTTCCCACCGAATATTTTAACCGCACGCATTCTTACCGGTGTCATCCACACACTACAGTGCAACTGCTCCTCTCTCTTTACGCCCTCATCTTCTTGCCATGTAGCCAGGATAGCCAAATTGAATTTAGTGACATGATACCATCATTGTGTATATGAATGCCCTAGTTTAAAAACTAAATGTATATACATAATTCATTTTGTGTATACTAATGCCCTAGTTTTAAAATAGTCCCATGTGAACCCAAATAATTCTTCTACATCACCTGCATATCTGGGCGAATACTGCAAATGAATTTAGTGTTTAAAAGAGAAGCAATTATTTTTACCACGGAAGTTAATAAAATTGTCAGCTGAAAGCGAAAGATGTAATACAGAGGGGGGAAGCTCTAATTTTAATCATCTGAATTAAGAAAAGATCTTTTTGAATAAGCAGTTTGAATCTTACTTTTACTCTATTTGCTTTATATTAATACCCTGGCAATAGTTTTTAACACAAAATTTAAAAAACGAAAGCTCATATTTTTAGATAAAACGAGTTTTTGCAAATATCTCTTTTTAAAAATCGCCTACCGCTTAATTCTTATATCTACTCTCATGATGATCTTTTCTTTTCCTAACCTATATATTCCAATGAAAAGGATTTTTTGAAAATAGAAGACAAAGAACACCAGTACCTGCATCCGACCGAAAAAATGACAAAAAAAAAACCCATCTAAACCTTCCACAAACATTTACATAAAAAAAATTTTCACCACCTCATCGATTCATGTCACATAAAAAAAAAATTAGAACTAAACCACAATGTCCAAGAAGAAGATGAGGTCGAAAACCCAAACCACCAAATTATCCAAACTCATGAACGATCTCTAATATACCCTCCATACAACCCCCCCTATCGAACAGAAACTCTCTCTGCCTATAAGCGGTGGTTTTCGTTTATATTTATACAGCAACCTGTCTGATTCTCCAGCAAGAGAAATAACGAGTCCGACAGACCTGAATTAGAATTGGAAAGATAAGATCTCGCGGAATCGGAAGGAAGATGACGGTTGGATAAGATGCGCTTGTTTCGTGCGCGAAGGTGGTACTTGAGGACGGACGCGATCGGCAACTGAATCAATCTCTGCGATACCAATCTGGGTCAGGCTTTCGGATGGCAAGAGAATCGCCGAAATTATGTGATGCTCTCATGTAGCTTATGTAGATGTTTCGAAGGGAAATTGTGAGAGATGAGATTTAAACGTGTAAATGCACAATTAGCATGTTAAAGTTTCATATAATCCCAAAATTCATTCATAATATTTTAACAATATAATGCTTGTAAACTGTATTCTATCTGTAAATTGCTTTAACGTTATAATGTACGTTTAGAGTCTCTGAACTATTCTAAGCTGCTTTAACTTTATAATATTTATAGCCTGTACACTATCTACAAATTTCTATAATATTATAACGTTAACATTATGTGAGATAGTCTGTAAATTCCTTTAACTTGATAATGTCCATAGTCTGTATACTTTAATGTTATAGTGTTCATAATCTGTGCATTACTCTGTAAATTTTCCTCACATTTTAATACTTGCAGTATGTATAGTATATGTAAATTGCTTTAATATTAAACGGCTAATGATCTGTGTATTATCAATAAATTGCTTTAATCATTATAGTGTTTAGTTTGTTTACTATCTGTACATTGCGTTGATGTTTATAGTTTGTGTATTATCTGTAAATTTCTTTAACAGTATAATTTTTATAATCTGTATACTATCTGTAAATTGCTTTTACATTAGAATGTACGTTTAGAGTCTCTGTACTATTCTAAGCTGCTTTAACTTTATAATATTTATAGTCAGTACACTATCTATAAATTGCTCTAATAATATAATGTTTACATTCTGCGCGCTATCTGTAAATGACTTTAACATGATAATGTTAATAGTCTGTATACTATCTGTAAATAGCTTTAACATGATAATTTTCATAGCCTGTGAATTATTCTGTAAATTTTTCTAACATTTTAATATTTGCAGTATGTATATTATCTGTAAATTGCTCTAATATTAAAAGGTAATGGTAAGTATATTATCTGTAAATTGCGCTAATATTAAAAGATAATGGTAAGTATATCATCTGTAAATTGCTCTAATATTAAAAGGTAATGGTATGTATATTATCTGTAAATTGCTTTATCATTACAGTGTTTAGTTTGTTTACTATCTGTAAATTGATTTGGCATTATAAAGTTTATAGTTTGTATATTATCTGTAAATTTCTTTAACAGTATAATATTTATAAGATGTATACTATCTGTAAATTGCTTTAACATTAGAATGATTATAATTTATATAATATCTAATATGCCACATGCATTAACGATACTACACAGACATGCATGATAGAAAAATAGTTCAAAATTTTCTACCGAGCAAATTGTTGGACCCGGAACGTCCATGAATGTTTGTATTTACTGTACTGGTAAGACGTACTCATTAAAAAGAGAGTCCTTTAAATTTTAATTACATTCCTTATCAGAAATTAATAATAATATTTGTACTTTTCATGAAAAATCGTTTTTACCCACTTCAAAATACAAAATTTTAGTATTTTATAGTGATACCAATTTTATTTCTTAACGTTTTCTTCTCTTTTCTTAGTAAATATTTAAAATAGTTCTGTTTTATCTATATTTTGTCAGAGTTTTATCAGTTATTTTTTATCATATTTTTTATGTTTGAGATATATATTTTATCATATCAGTACATGACAAATCGTTGTAATTAATCTGATAGCACATGTTCACATTAAATGCAATTAAATGAAACACATTATCGCTGCCAGATAATCAGGAGGACATTTTAAAAGTAAAATAATTGCAAATCAACTATATTTGCCCTGTTTGAAGGCATGCAGTGTTTTATGAATGATGGTAGCAACGCCACGATAGCAACGAGACGAGAAATATGGTTGATTCCAAATGTCCATCACCGGCCACGAAACAATCTTTCACATAGGAGGCATGTGAGAGATTGACCAAACGACTTTATCCTAAATCGGGTTTTCTTTATACCATTATCCCTAAAAGATGCCAAAATCTGATGCCCTGTTTCACAATTTTATGCTCTGTCTTCGCAATCAAATGTTCAAAATCGCAGCTAACCTTTTTCAAATTTTTGAACTTCCATTACATCTCACTGTATCATTATTAAAGCTTTTTTAGGTGCTCACATGTCAAAATATTGAACTTTCTCTTTTAACGATGGTCTCACTGAAGGAGGTCCAAAATTTTCACAAATTAAAGAAGGCTGATACAAAACACCTCTATATCTTGATAGCAGAAGTTTAAAAAAAATACATTTCTTTCATGCTGTAGCCAAGCGCACCAAGCATTTGCTAGTATTGTGTTTGTATCTAAAATCTAATAATTACAGACGGATGTATGCAATACAGTTGTTGTAGCTTTAAGAGACAGTTTGTCTTAAGAGACAGTTGTTGTAGCTTTACCGATTTCTTCGTTCATTAACTACAAAAACATCGATTATTAAATTCTATTTTGAAAAACACTGTTTAGAAATAGTGATGAATAGATCACAGTTCCGGAAATTATTTTTCTTCGAGGAAAGTTTCAATGCTGCAAAAAAATCCGATTAGAAAATTTTATATGATTTTGAAGTTCTACATCGTTAAAACATACATATGTGCTTTATAATTTATTTAGCCTGCACTATCGATCTTTAAATTTATATTCATATTATAAAAGTCAAATGCTCCGTTTTTATTTAATTTTGAACCTTTCTACTCATCTTCCATGTGTAATAAAGACGTAGCTTCAAAAAAGAATGTATATCAGCTTAAAGTTAGACAATGTATGTGAATTTACAGTTGTCATTATATTTTCCAACGCGGCATTATTTAGATGTCGTTGAAGTCACATAACAAACATAATATAGTAATATAAAGTCATATAAATCCATTAGACCGATAAAAAATTAAGTTATCAACTATACCAAAAAAAAGCGTGGAAATTTTGATGAGTATGTGTAAGAACTGAGAGTTTGATCACAAGTAAAATGTTATGAAATCGTGTGCATGCGTAAATTTTCAACGCCAATTGGAGTAACGCAAGTGCGTTAATTTTCTACGCCTATTGGGGTAACGTAATACAGATTAGAAATTTTTAATTTTCTTTGTTCAATTTTAATTTCAAAATACTTCAAAATGAATCCAAAAAATTGATTAATTAAAAATATCTGATTTTAAATGCATCAAATACTAAGAAAAGAAACAGAATCGTTAGAAATAATCGGTCGAAAACATGTTGAGTCTAACCTCATTAGTGTGGGGAAAAAATAAACTGAAGTTTTATTCTTCTGGCTGAGAATTAATAAATATTTTTGGCGCGAAAGCTAGTTATTAATTAGTAAAAAAATAGCTACTCAATTAATAGGAATAAATAATAGTCTATATCCTATTCTAGACTATAATCTATCTCTCTGCTAAATTTCATCCAATTTCATTCCGCAGTTCTGGCGTGATTAAGTAGCATCATTTATCCATCCATCTACATTTCATATTTATAATAGTAGTATAGATGCTGTTTAAGAAAATGAAAATGAAAAAGCGACACACATATATACGAAAAAAAAACTGAAATATGTTTCATTTTGAGCGTTCATAGTTGTGCGATCTTATAAGATATTTTGAAATATTTTTCCTTGTTTTTTTTAATAATTAAAATTTCCAAATCATTTCAAGAAAAAACCCTCAAATCATTTCATAAATATAAAAAAATAACCTAGATTGATATGTTAATTGCATTTATTTACTGGAATGATTACTTAGCGAATTGCTGACACAGCACTTGCATTCCTCATGAAGTAAAGAATAAAAGAAATCCACAACGCAATCTCCGATGTCACTGACCGGAAAATAGCTTTATTTACATCATTCCAATCAATTAAATAAGTAACATTCATTCGCAAAAAGGTGCGCAGTTATTCAAATCAATCTCCTATTAAAATAAATGAAGTGTTGACGGTATTCAGATCAGAAATAATGGCAAGTCGATATCAGTAAATACACAATCTCGGAAACAATTAGCACAGTTTTTCTTTCTTATAACTGAAGAAAATTATTATAAAAAATCAGATTCATTTTCCTAAAAAAGCATGCGACAACGGGTCAAACTGTACACAGATTTGGTTTAAAATTTGATAAGGAACTTCATTTTAAGGAAACTTGATTCGAATTTTTTTTCTACAATTCCTATATTCCTTTTGGTTGGCTATAATTAAATATAAACTTATCAGAAATTTAAATACTGAAATATTTTCCTTTTAAGAAACATAAATTCAAATTTTTAAAAAATAATTGCCAATTTATTAAAATGTTTATTTTTCTGAATTCTATTTTGATATTCATTGACATGATTTTTTTAACGAAACCTCTAAATAAACTTAATGGAATTAAGCATATGCTTTCGGATCCTAAATAACTTTGGGAGAAAAAAATATTTATTCAAAAATGTTTATGATATTTATTTATTTATTTTTTTGAAAAAAATATGAATTTTGATATTTTTTTAAAACTTTTTAATCAATATTTTAAAATAATTCTATTAAGTTGCTATTTCTGAGTTCAAAAAACAGTTTGGATAAAATTTGTTTCATTTTTAACATGACAGTCATGATATAAGAAAAAGCGAACCGAGAAATAAAGGTTTAAAGATTAACAAAACAGTATCAAAATTAAACCAGCTTATACCAAGCTAGATATTTTTCTCAACAACAACCAAACATTTTTCAGAAAAAAAATTAATTTTAAGAAATTTTATTTTTTCCACAGTTAGTAATGGATTTAGATTGAATTAACTGTAATCAGAAAAAATAATTGAAAAATTATAATTATTTTTTATGTTATGATGATGTCGTGCCCGCTTTACAACGGAAAGAGGGATGCAGTAAATTCTGAGAGTATGGACTCCTGAGCACCCGATTGCAGAAGTCTGACTTCTAGCTCATATGAAGATGATACACGCACACTCGCTTTCACAACCCCTTTATACAGGGAGGCACAATCACACACCTCACAAATAATACGCAAAAGAACAATCATGCACTAAGCGGGAATCGAACCAGGGAATCCCAGATCAAGAGGAAGATGCGCTACCCATGTACCATGACGCTGCTTTTAATGCTAAAGATTCACTATATTTAAGAAATTAATCTTAATTTCTTTCTTTTAAAATGTTTATCAATGCTTAATAATAATTTCAAACCATTTAAATAAAATATAAATTTATAAAAAAAAACATTTGGAACTAGCAAAACTTTAAAAAAAACCCGAAATGAATAAGAATGTAACACATCAATAAAAACTTTTGCAATCAATACTCTTTTTATTACATAAAACAGAACTATATTTTAAAAAAGTTGGTGTAAATTTGGCCTTGTTGAAATCAAAACATTCGCACAATCATTAATTTCGGTTTCGCAAATGTATTTGACAGCCATATAACAAAGAGATTTTTTATCATGACTGAACATGACGTTGTTTCCGGGATAAAGTTTTTGGCGTCAACAAAAATCGGTTGTAGAAGAATAAACATTTTATCATCTGCACGAGTATCTCAAAAAATCATCAAAAAATCTTTTTAATAACGTGATGCCATTGCATTTACAAAAGCTCTGGTTAAAAAAATTGTTAATTGCTACAGCAAATAAAACCTAGAAAAATGTTATTTTGAGCGCGTGATTATATGAAATGAAATAAATAGGATATGTGATGTTTTTTTAAAACAACAAATGCTAGACAAAGTTTTTTTGAATCGTTTGCAATACTATAGTGACTCATTCAATGAATACGATTAAAATGAATAAAAAATATAATTTAAATTGCACCAGCACATAGTGCTTCAATGAGGGTTCAATGGGATGAAATTTTTGGTGTCAACAAAAATGCGTGGGCAAGGAATTGAAATTTAACTTCCTCAAAAATTGACCTTAGAAGACTCAAATATAGTTTTAAATGCCTGCAATTTCGAAATAAAGACCCTTTTTTTATCTCCAATTTGCCACTTTTTGTTTAGATGATTTTTTCAGATTTTTTAACTTTATGAAAGATTTTTTCAAATTTGAATAAAATCTTTTTAAAAAACAGTTTAGATTGTTTGATTAATTCATACGTGTGCAAAATCTGCCACTTTTTGTTCAGATATTTTCATCAAGCATTAATAAAAATATTGTTAAAAGTAGATTAGGTTTTTTAATTAAGTAAAACGTTTTCAATGACTGACCGTTTAATAAATTATGTTCTGTCATGATACTTTGAAATTTGCATTGCTGATTTCTGCATTTTAATTCCTCTCTTTGAAAAATGAGAAAATCTTCTGTGAAATGTGATTTACGCGCTCTATAACTCTTATGATTCAAAATAAAATAGTGTGCTTTTATGTTAATTCGTACTCTTTCCAAATCTATCTGAATTAAAATAAGAAATTAATGTGCTGTGGTTTTGAAAAAGCTCATTTTCTTTTTAAAAGGGTCCAAACTTGATGGACAGATATTAACGCGAAATTACCAAATTTACAATCAAGCCTTAAGTAAACACTAAGTTTTCGGAAAATTGTTTTATACTACTTCAAAAGAAAATTCTGTTCGACAAAAAATTATAAGATAAAATAGCAGAAAGAAGCGTGTCTCTTGATATCGTGTCTGTCAAAAGGACTTCCTATCTCGCAAAACAATTGTCCCATCCTTTTTGAACTCAATAGCAAAACTTTTAATTATGTAAGACACTTTTACTTGTGCAATTCTTTTAGATATTTCAATTTCTACTATTAGCTTACACTCTCCCTATATACATACATATTGTTCTACTTTTCAGTCGCTAATAAAATCTTTTTATTCATCCTCTCGAGTTCAAGTAAATTTTTCAAAACTTGTAGTGGATGATAATTGATGTTTTTCAAATATTTATTCATTAATTTTTTATTAATTAATTAAAAACTAACTTTCCCACCGCCAAATAAGTAACGAATTCATTTTTTCCGCTACACTAATAAAGTTAGGCTTAAAATGTTTTCGGCCGATGATTTCAAACGATTCTATTTATTTTCAAAATCTTTGATGCACTGAAAATTAAACATATTTAATTAATCGATTTTTCGGATTCATTTTGAAGTACCTTCGAATTAAAATAATACAGAAAAAAGATTAGAAATTTCTAATCAGTATTGCGTTACCTCAACTGGAGTTGCAAATTCCCGCATTTTGCCTTGCCACAGTTGACTTTGAATCCTCATTGAACATAGTAAAGTCAATGCTAATACAATTTTTTGATCAATTTTTTTAGTAATTGTAATTGTTAGGCCGGGATACTCTAGTTGGAAGGGCATAGGATTCGCATCCCCTGGCCTACGATTTCGAACCTGCCAGATAAAGACTCTCCGTGTGTGGTGGACGTTAAATCTGTCTTGGTCACAAAGTTCTCCATTTGGAGAATAAGACCACTGGGGTATTGTGTTAGAGGTGATCGTTCTCTGTTTCAGATCTAACGATCTGTGAATGAATCAATAAAATATTCCCTGTAAAAAGGTTTTGCGACGTATGTGAGCTAGAAGTCAGACTTCTGCCCTCGGGTGCTGAGGAATTCCTACCCTCAGAAGCTACTGCACAACTCCTTCCGTTGTAAAGCGGAACACGAGAAAAACAAAAGCAACTGCAATTATTTAATGAAAAGTAACTAAAATAATAAATAATCCTAACTTTTTCCTAGTAACCTAAGTAGGAATTGATTATAAAATATTTCATTTTACTTGTTTAAAAAAATTCAATTCTATAAAATAAATTTATATATTATTTACATCAATTTTTTTTCTAAATAAAAGAATGGATTTTATTTTCCTATTAATTCCATCAAGTTTTTAATTAATGGATTACATAATCATGCAATTAAGAAAAAAAGTCCAAATCATGCGTTTGATACTAATGATGAAAAGAAGAAAAGATTTCAAGTGAGTTGTTTGTATTGTCTGAGTTATAACAGATTCTGACCCAATAATAGCCTTTTTGAACGCTCGAATGAGATAAGGCTCGTTGATTAGCTATTCTTAGTTAAATAATTATTTTAAAAAAAGAAATGGAAAAAAAGGAAAAAGTAATGAATTCTACAAAGAAATATCTGCTCTAAAACGACATTCAGTTACTCTCTCACACACGAAATTAGATATGAAAAATTACATGGAATGTTGAATTCGATTACCTGAACTTTGCTCTAATGCATTCAAATCAAGAAAAAATATTATAACATCATCTAATGACAGTCATGAAATTAAAGTGGTTGTTTGAAAGGAATCGTCAAACATTCATTCATTCTTTAAAAAATGCATTTGTGTCGATTTATATAAACTTCTCATTCATGTTCAAAGTGAAGCATATGCAATTGTGACTAGAAAATGCATTTGGTATTATTTTTATGATTGAGAATCAAATAAAAAATACAGATTTTGATACATGATTTTTCTTTTGAAAAATAATTTCAGAAAAATTGCTTTGGTGCATTTTATTTTCTATAATCAGTGACATCACTCTAAGAATAGTCTGTTGTAATAAGAGATTAAAGGCGATAAGAATTTATGTCAGGAAGGTTTAGTGTAGTGTAATTATGATAAAGTCCCGCTGTAAAACAATATTAGGAGTATTTGCGGACGAATCTCATAATTTTGAACCGCAATCAGATGACGAGGGCGATACCTGATCTAACACCTTTCTCTCCATATCACATCGCATCAGCCGGAGGACGTTTGACACTGACAGATTTAACGTGAACAGATCACTTTATACGACAGTTCTTTGGTGAAATCAGGTTTCAAACCTGAAATCCTACAACTCAGGAAACGAAACCTTACCACCAGGCCACCATGGTCCTTGATAAGGTTGGATAAATAACAGTGACGACACTACGGTCCGGGTTTCAGGCTCACGACTTGATTCTACCGAAAAAGTCTTATTCTGAGGGTTTGGTACACGTTCTACCGTTGGTGTAGTGCGGAAGTTAAGAAAGAAATGTGGCAGTTCAGGTGTCATCCACTTCGTTTGACCGAGATTCAAAAGATCCATCCCAAAATAACCATAGTGTTCTTTTAAAACGGAATGTTAGTATAACTGAAATGAACTATAGTACGCACCGTTGAAACCGTAGTGAGCCCGGAATTTTATGCTTTCTCAAATGCATTCAAGAAATAACGCATGAAGCAATTCTTCAATCTTTCTTCAATGAAATTTTCATTATTTTTCGTTTTTTATGATTAATTTTCAAGGAAATTTTCTAAATTGTGTAATTTTAGACCCTTTTCATATTATGAATAAGATTCAATTTCCATTTTTAGACTTTTTCCTGAAAAACAAATTTGTGTTTTCTGCTAACCCTAATAACTCCCGCCAAGTTAAAAAGAGGATTATAATATAAAAATCTATATTTGTCATATGTGTGGAGTTATTTAACTAAACGATAGTGATAATAAATTTAAAAACTCAAGTAGACCCCGTCCGCCAAACGAAGTTCATTTTTTATATCAAATTAACAGCCAACAATTTTAAAGAACCGGCTTTGTGATATATTTATATTTAATATCCAGGAAGACTGGTTATTAATAACAATTTGATGCGGTTTAGCGTCAATTATAGCAGAAAATGACATGATGAGAGAGAAACATATGATGCGAAGAAAAGATGTTGATTTGGATGGTGATTTAAACTCTTCTGAATGAGAAAAGGAAGTTGTGGATAATGAGTAAGTATTTTGGGATCATTCATTCTTCATTATCATAAAAGTGAGCGTGTATATATATATATATATATATATATATATATATATATATATATA
>JAOUZG010031333.1:1722228-1739670 GCA_026289955.1 Argiope argentata
TTATTCGGGAGCTGAAAATCTATTTATTAGTAAATGCAATAATAGCTGGCATATAAAATTTTTTATGCAAATAAAAACCAATCATTTACGAATGTAATTATTTTATGAAATGTTGTTCAATATGTTTATAAGAATTGCTAGCTGTACAGGATACAAATATTTTATTATGTTAGAACTAGATTTATATAAAAAGGTATGCTTCATAAAATATTGATTAGGTATGTTCATATACTGTTCTAATGCATGGTATTATTTGAAGATAGTTAATATTCAATGGAATAGTAATTAGGTTCATCGTCAGACAAATTTTGGCAATTGGCGACTTCTCGTTAAATAAGGTTCATCGTCAGACAAATTTTGGCAATTGGCGACTTCTCTTTGAAATGTAATCATAGTTACAATAGCGTACACTTTAACATATTTCAGTTGGTAAAAGTTTCATTTCAAGATTAAATTAATGTTACAATTAAAAATGCATATGAAATTACTCTCTTTTAAAATAATTGAAAGTTTAATTTTGAAATTTTAGTAGCAAATGAAATTTGGCAACACAATTGCCGCTCTTCTTATCTTACCCGTTGAATTAATGGACTGGCCCACTCTCATAGGGAGTCGGCGTGGAAAAGAAGGGCTAGTGATAGTGGCGGAAATGGGCGAAAAGCACACGCACTTATCCGCACGAAATGACACGTTTGGATTCACCTATTTTACAGTCAATTGAGATTTATATTATATATATATTTATATTATTTTTCGAGGCCAATGGTTCAATATAAAGCTTTCACTTTTGATAAGTTGGTCAATTTAGTTTCACATTTTTAACTTAATATCATATTAATGATTCATCTTTGATTCATTTTTTATAATAATGCAAAAAATGTTATTTTATCATGTGAGAACTAGGAGGTTTTAGGAGGTTTTGAATAATTGATGGCAACTAATAATTGAAGATCAAAATCATGTGTGAAAATGTATAACGCATAAATGGCTATATTCATAAACATCTTTTAATCACATATATTTTTACCTGACTTTACTAGTATTGCATTATTATTATGTATGCTTCTTTAAAAGCAGATGCGTTTTTAAAAGTTTGATCTTCTTTTACCAGTATTGCTTTATTATTACACACGTTTCGAGCTCCAAAACTGTTTGCCAGCAAGAAAAATTGAAAATGAAAGTTAAAAAAAATATCTATCTATATATAAATATATCTATATATAGAGAGAGGAATAAAGACTGATAGAAAAGTTTCGTGATTGTTTGAAACCAATTTAAACTGGTTAATGGCTTAAGCAACAACATTAATTAAGCAGATTTAGCTTATAAAATGCAAACACTTATCAGAATTTGAAACTAAATTTGAGAAGTAGTTGGCCGTTTGCTGAGTTGTATCTTTGCATACATACAATTGACAGAATTTGAACAATAAATAGTTTAAATATCTGAAAATAATTGCAATCTCAGCTTAGAATGGAATCAACCATAAAAATTTTATTTATACACATTACACTTTATAAAATAAATTTAAAAATCTCTTTAAAAAAGCTTTTTTTTGTTTTTTATTATTATAATTAATAAGCGTTTATATAAATTTCCTGACTGAGAAATAAATTCCTAGTTGGGACTCTAAAAAGCAAAAGAATTGGGAAAAATACCTTCTTATTTAGTGCAACATGCATGGAAAAAAGAGGAAGAAATGAATATTAATAAGCGTCAAGTGTAATAATAATAAAAGATAGTTCCGAAATACCTTCTTATTTAGTACAATATGCAAGGAAAAAAAGAAAGAAATGAAAATTAATAAGCGATAAATGTAATAATAATAAAGGATAGTTTCGAATCACAGTTTAAATAATGAATAAATATCCTATGAGCCCTTTCTCATGATTCACACAAGCGAAAATAAAATTTAAAAAACAAACATCTAAAAACAGAACGGCGAATCTCCAAATAAAATTTTAAAGAAAAAGAAATTAACTGAAAAAAAAATTGGTCAAGCATTAAAGTCAACCTTAATTATTACAAGTTTGCATTGAAAAATGATTAGTTGTTAGACAAATCATTAATCACATCTGAGCATAGCGAATCGATTAAGGCAACAAAAGGGGTAATGAGTAATCTTGAAAAAGAGATGATACAATATACTTTAAAATTCTAAATGATTTCAAGTCTGAATCTTTAATGGCATCTTTGCTGAATAATTTGGGGATTAATCCTTGCAACATGGCAAATAATATACGAAAATCGAATTTGAATTTTACATGAGCTTTTGTAATCCGATTGAAAAAAAAGGCACAAAACTGCACTTGTAGTCGTAAAATCCCATTTCAAATTTGATATATTTAAGTCATTACTTTATCAAATTATCCCATTTACATGTTTCAGAAAATACAGAGAGACAGATAGGCAACCCACAGTTGGATTTGTTTCAAAATTTGATAGGTGTCTACACTATGGATGTTAAATATATGTACAGAATTTTATATATGTAATTATCTTTGTTTTGTAATGTTCGTATTAATTTACATTCGGACAGACGGACTTCTGAACAGATTTTACTCAAAGATAGATAGAAATCTACAAATTTTCTATAAAGACAATATACCAAATTTCATCCATCTCTCGCAAAGAATTTTTGAGTTATCTTGGACACAGACAGACAGAAGGACATTTATGTAGTTTTTGAACTCAGGGAGGTCTAAAACGTGAAAATTAGTTAAAATCTAAAATTCGAATCTTTTGATGACTGCTGTACTTTTTTTGCACTACGTATAAAAACGTTTTTAAAAAAAGTAAACATAGAAAGAAAAAGAAAAGGAAATCTACATTCGCAAATTTCAAGTTATCATGTGAGAACATTGTTATTTTTTAAGTTTTATTTGTCTCTACTTCAAGCGCACTGACGGCCATCTGTTATTTTAAGCCGAATGAGCGTCTATTGTTTTCTAAATAACAACAGCGAGCACCAAGAGGGTGACTTAGCCACACACTCATCACATTTACTTGCTCAGCCCCTTTTTACAGGGGGAGGAGGCATTCATACACCTCACAGATAGTACACCGAAGAAAAACCATGCTCTGACCGGGACATGAACTCGGGAAGCCCAGACCACGTGAAAGACGCGCTACCTTTATGCCAAGAAGCCGGCTGCTTAATTAAATAATCTGCTTAATCCAAATTTTATCTACTCTTTACGTTTAGAAGTTATCGAGTTCTCTTACATTTAGACAGCCAAATAGATAGACATCCTGCTTTTGGATTTGAAAGAAATCTAAAAATTTGTTCCATCGACTATTTACCAGATTTCATTCATCTAGCTTAAAGATTTTTTGAGTTATTTATTTGAGCAAAAATTATTGTATTCAAATCCAGATAGACATAATACCAATGAGGTGTTTTTCGAATTGAGTGATTTGGGGATATCCGTCAATTTCTTGAGTTCGATATTTTTTTGACAATTACAATATTTCTTATATTAGGAAATAAATATTTCTACGAGTAATGGAAGAGAATATATATGTGTGTGTAAACTGATGGCTTAAAAATTAGAAAATTTGATTTACAAATTTGGTTTATATGTATTGTTTTGCACAGCGTCAGTGTGATTTTTTTTTTTGAAATTTTATTCAGTTTTTTAATTAATTAAAAAAATGAGGTTTTCATGCATTTTCATAATAACTTTCGAGCAAGATTAATCTTTAATACTGTTTAAAATTTAAATAATTCCAATTTTTACTTTCTTGTATATGTATTATAGAGGCAGTATTATAATCATTCAAAAATTCAAACTTCAAATTTTGATGAATCTCACTTTTTAGACCTGCATGAGTTCGAGAAACACATTTTTGACATTATTTCGGTCTGATTTTAACAAGAATAAATCAAAAAAAACTTTGAGTTAGACGTGTGAAATTTGGTATGCTGTATTTAAACAAAGTTCGTTTATTTCTATCAAATTTTGAAAAAATTCATTCAGAAAAGTCTGTATGCCCGGTTTCTCGATTAAAAGTTAACACACAATGTTAACTACACAATGAAAGGAGCGAGATAGATAAGATTCAGTGCACATTAACATTCATAGTCCAGATTCCTATCAAATTTTGAGCTGAATCCAACAAAGTATTGACAATCCGTTGGTTTGTACCTTTAAAAACATGTAAACGCAATAATTCAAGGACGCAATGGCTTAAATATATGAAATTTGGTATGGGATTCGGTAGCCACAAAGGTAATTTTGTGTCGAGCTTCAGTTGCTTATGAAAACCGAAGAGAGCCTGACTTCCAGCTCACATACGTCACAAACCCTTTTTACGGGGCGGACTTTATTCATGCATTTCAATCATTCATCCACATATCGTAATTTAAATCTGGAGCAGAGAACGATCACCTCTGACCCAGTACCCCCAGCGGTGTTACGCACGACATGGAGAACTTTATGACCAAGAAAGATATAACGTCCACCACACACGGAGAGTCTTTGGTTGGCAGGTTCGAACTCGCAGTCCAAAAGATGAGAATCCTATTTCCTACTAACCAGACCACCCCAGCCTAAGAATTACAATTACTATAAATATTTGATCAAATAATAATACTAACAGTGAATTTTCAATGCCAATTGAGGATTCAAAGCCAATTATTACACTCAAAATGCGTGATTTTTCTACACCAGTTCGAGAACGCAATACAGATTAGAAATTTCTAATTTTCTTTATTCTTTATTATTTTAATTCGAAAATACTTGGAAATGAATTCGAAAAATCGATGAATTAGCAACGTTAAATTTTAAGGGCATCGATCATTATGAAAATAAACAGAATCGTTTAAAATAATAGGCAGAAAACATGTTAAGCCTGATCTTAATTGGAGTAGGAAAAAAAACAAACTGAATTCGTTACTTATTTGACGTCGGGGAAATAAAGATTTTTAGCAAGGAAGTTGGTTTTTAATTAATTAATAAAATTTAATGATTTAATATTTGAAAAAAATAACTGTATTAACATCAAATATCCTCCACTACAAGTTTAAATAAATTTACTTGAAGATTGGATAAATAAAAAGTATGCTAGTCGCTTAAAGTGGTTACTTTTTATAATAAAATTTATTATTCCTGTGATTTATATATTCTGTATTCTTTTGCACTTTGTAATATGTTTCAAGGATCGTAAAATTTTTTATAATAACGGAAGTTGCCTTTTTTTTCTCCGTTTAAAAATACTTCAAACTTCTTGAAATAAAGATACTTTACAAAAGGAAATGCCAGAAGTTTTTGAAACTTTTTATCGCCCTTGCTGCTAAACTACCGTAACAGTTTATAGTCACTTTGTAACAACTCTGGCTATCAACGTTCTGTTTACGGGTTGGAAAGAAAAATGGAATCCGTTAAGTCAGAGACAGATGCAAGAAGCTGTAAATAAAAGAAAATCATAAAAAAAATCCCAGACTCAAAAGTTTTTTTTTCTTCCTTTTTGGACACGAGAGAAAGAGTTAGGGTTCTAGGTCAGTAAAGTTACAGAAAACAAAATCTATAACACCTTTGTTCAGTAGCCGTATCCACTACGGGATCTAGAAAGGTACAAAAAATAGAGTAATTTGCCTCTAGACAAGCAAAGCAACGTTACAATTTACGGAAAAATAAAACGATATTACATAAATAAAATTTAAAAAATCACTTAACAGTGAAAACTTTCTTTTCGAGTAAAAAACAAATAATGAAATCATTTTAGGGAAAATAGTTATTACTAGATTCTATTTTGAATCGTCCTAAATAAAAATAGACACATTATTCCGCGAATTCTGCTAAAATTTAAAGCATTTTCACTCATGAAAACCTACCGACATTTGTTGATGGGGTACCCAGCATCAATTATCTCAATGGGCAAAAGTCCTATGTCTGTTTTACACATTCTTGTGGAGTGTCCACTATTTTCTATCCAGAGTCTCGAATAATTTAAGAGGTCTCACCCTGAATTGAGCAAGTTGTTGTTGCGGAGGGTCAGCCCCGCATGTTGTCCTTTTTAGTTTTTTAAAATAAAAATATTGGTTTTTATAATCATACTAGCTAATACCCGTCCGCTTTCCTGGGCATTCTATCAATTTGAATGTGAACCTAGACTCCTTATATTGACAAAATGTCTAATTCCGAAATGAAAATGTTAATTTTAAGAATTTAAAGTCAGGACATATCGTTCAAGTCAGTGTCTGTCATACCCATTTTACCACATCACCTATGAGGTGTTGTGTAATGGGATGCGTCCCCGTTGTTTCTCGTGGGGACATCCCCAAAAGGCCACCAAAACAATTGTCAATATAAAACTAATGATATATAATGTATTGTTTTAGAGATCTCTTGGTAAGTCAGTGGTAGGTATATATATATATATATATATATACCACTGACTTATCATGCGATCATAAACAATAAGCGCATTTTTTAGCACATTACCATACCTTACACCAATGTCACGATTTTTCACGACTCAAAGATTTAAACTTTTAGACATTTGGATTTTGTAATCATTCCCTATTTGGATTTTATTATAAATTGCTGCAAATGTTTTAAACTCAAGAATGTGACGCAGCTTACCCAAAAAGAGCTTGTGTGACATAAATCAACAAAAACTTTTCTCTAATATTAATTTTGTTTTATTATTTAATTCTGCTTCATAGAAATATTTTTAAATGTATTAGTTATTATATACATGATCGTAAGGGCTATAACGATATGATATACACCTCTTATGTGCCCATTTTCGGTATTACATAGTCGTGAAAAACCTTTTTTAAATAGAAATTATTTTTAAAAAACTGCATAAAGTTTAAAATATTATCATACTGCGATCACGACTATAAACCTCCTTTATTATTTTTTCCCTTTTTGTTTCCACAAATGCAATATGTTGGAAATTTAGCTACTTATTTTAGCTTCGCCGTTGTTCTTGAAACTTGAACAGAATCGACGATTTCTGGTACGACTTTCTGAATTATTAAATCTGTACTCATATATGGACTTTTAAATTGGTATCTAAGGGTTCTGACGCTTTAAAAAAGCATAGAGAAATTTAAATGCTTTGTTTTCTGGGAAATTAATTTTGCCCTTTCTTTTCATTTATACAATGATGTATTTGGAATTATTTAAAATGAAATCAAGCTTTGTTTGATTCTTAAACTCCGTTCTTATTAATGTGTTTCGTGTCTTCAAATTCGTCTGCAGTGTGATTCAACGTTCTTGTTATTGACCAAGTGATTCACAACCAAATAGCTGTTGGAAAATAAAATCGAGCTTTGTATAATTTTTAGAATTCCTTTCTTTGGATTCTTTTTTTATGTATTCAAATTCGTCTGCAGTGAGATTCAGCATTTTTGTAATTAACCAAGTGATTCACAACCAAATAGCTCTTGAAAAAAAAAGAACACCTGTTATCTTAAAGTGTTTAGATCGTGTTAAAGAAGTTTTATGGTTATTTTAGCGTATCTTTTAAAATATTTAATTGCTTCAGTTTTTTCTATACATGAGATACTGAAGCCAACTCTCTCAAAAGTAACTTAAGAAGAAAATCTTTGTTGTTTCAGATTTTTTTCATAATGTTTGATACATAAAACTATGTTTGTACAAGGATTAAATTAAAAACAGTTTAAAATAAAATCTTGAAACTGGATGGAAAAAAGACTCCTGAAATTTATATTACCCTTACAAGGTTTAATTCAGTTTTCTCTACCATAAGTTGAGCCAAATACTTCAATTAATAATTTCCACAGAACAATATACCCATTGTAACGAGTACCACCTCTTGGTGTGGAACGACTGTTCTGTCTGTTCTAATGCAGTGTCCATTGCATTATTGACAGCCCTCGAGGCACCCGGTACCAGAACTGGCCACTGCACACACTACAGTCGGCAGCTGTGTTTAATCTCAGGGAATGATTCACTCCCACCTTTTACGGCAAGATATATTTACGCAACATGAAGGGGGAAGCTCTCCCTTTCCCATATTTCCTCCCACGCCTATGATGCACTCCCATTCGGAAATGCATTTTATTGTTATTGCTGCATTATGCACGAAATTGGCATTAGGTGACTAGGTTTCGGGTTGTTCGGAAAAAATGGCAGGGGTGGTGAGGGAGAGGGAGGGGAGTAACAATGGAATAAAGAACTTATCGATTAGGGGATGATGTTTTTTTAAAGGGAGGGTTGAGTTGGAACTCAACACGTGTCGAGTGAAAGGCTTATTGATGTCGTTTGTTTTTGGAGAGGGAGAGACCATTAAAAAGCAATAGATTGCATTCAGTCGCTTTTTTACCAACTGTACAAAGAGAAAGTATTGTAATTCACTAAATGGAAGGAAAATCGATTTTAAGGCTTTGATAAATTACCACTAGATATCTCTGGTTTATAAACATACATTTTAGAATAATATTTGTCTGGAAATTCTATAATTAAAAATTGCTTTGAGCTTAATGGGTGAAATTTTATTATTGCATTTTTAATCACAACATTTGTAAAATTATACCAACTTTTGGAAGGATGGATGGATGGATGTTTGGAGTTTTATGGCGCAAGAGCCAAAGCTGAACATGCTGCGCCAAAGCAAGTGGTACGTATATCTTGTCATATGTTCTATTAAAGGAAATATTCTCAGAAGAGTAAAAACCTACGTTTTATTTAAAAAGTAGCATTTCACACTTATAAAAACCAAATCCAATAAGTTTCAAGAACAGAGATTTTAAAATAATGACTCCAATAGCTGAAAACAAATTCGAATTAAATGTTTAAAATCTCATGGTAATCCGATAAAATGGATAAAATTGATAGCTCTTAAAAATTCAAAGATATTCTTGTGAGGGTGCTCTCCCACCAATTCACGCATCTCCAATGTTAATGCATTAAAAAAACCGCATACGATGAGAATGAAGTTTCGGGCATTGAATTAAAATGTGCCGAACTGTAAGATTGACATTGCAGTCTGAGCACATCGGTGCACGCTGACCAAACAAGAGATGTTTGTGCTTAAGACGAGTGTAACCAATGCTTAATCTGGTTAATTTGACATCAGATCATCTTACCAAAACAGCAGGCCACAAGTTAATATCCATTTTAATAGCATGCAATTTATTTAGCATTTCTCCATCGCAAGATTCCTGCCATACAGAGAGTATGTGCTTGTCATATGTAGCAAACAAATCAATATGAATGCATGGTCGTGAGAGACTATCTAGTGCCACCTTCGCAGCGCAATCAGCCTTTTCATTGCCATCTATACCTACATGACTAGGTATCCAACTTTTGGACCAAACACATCTGCGTAAAGTTTATCTAAGTGTGGATGTATAAAGCACAATAAAGATCTTTAAAGGATCAGCAGATAATTGGTACACCGTTTTAAAGTCTAATCTATGTATTCATATCAAATTTTAAACTAAATCTGTCAACGATTTGTATATCTCTCAAATTATATATTCATATTCTTGAAAATATGATATCTTAAAGATGTAATTAGTTAAATACATGAAACTTGCAGCTAAAATTATAGTTCTGTGTCGAATTTTAATTTTAATCTATCGAAAAAAAAGAAATTCTAAATGCTTCATAATTTATCTCGTCGTCTCATAAAAAGTACTTCTCTTCAGAAATCGGAAATTGATGAAGTTATTAAGTTTTCAATATCTCGTTTTAGTCGATATTAAATCATTTCAAAAATCGCCTCAGGGGAAATCTATGCATTTTGTTTCCTGCAATGGTCATTCATTCATTGACCTCAAGTTATAAAATTCAAAGATACGTACTTGGGCAATTTTGAAAACAGCAAGTGGGATTTTTTTGTTTGACGCAAATAATATAATAAAAAATGTCGCAAATATGACGAAAAATGTCAAAAATATGACGCAATTAATAATAATAAAAGAATTAACTACATTGACTCCTGATATCACTAAAATAAAATAAAAAAATCTAAGAAGAAACTTTAATATAATGTTAAGTTATATATATATATATACATACATACAGAGAGAGAGAGACTGGGACCAAGTATAGTGATTGTTTCAAACTGGTTTAAATTGGTGAATGATTTAAATTAATTAAGACAAATATTGATTTTTAAAAAAATGTTAACGCAAAATTTACGATCCTAGATTTTCTTTATTTCTTTTTTTCCACAGAGGAGTCTGAAAAGTCAATATTTGTCAAAGTTTCGAGATCAAAACTTTGATGACTGTAATACATTCTCTTTGCATACTTAATACGAGAAAATAAAAAAAAAATTATAATTTTTGACAGGCTAGTAAAGAATTGCTCTGTTTTTGAATTTCCTAATATTTAATATAGATCATGCATAAAGGTATCTAACTAGTTATAATTTTCGTGGTACAATCATGTATGTTAACTTTTATGATTTTCACAATGTAATTTAAGCCAATTTGAAATATTTATTAAATGTTCTTTGTGATTAATTATCTATGACAGAATATTGTTTCAGGTACAGTGTATCCATCTTCAAATCAAACTTCCCAATTAGCTTCACTTTTAAGAAAATATTCAGCAGACAACCACAGAAAGTCTTAACGAATGCAGTACTTTTTTCTGCCACCTCAAGACGAACTACGCCCAGAACCTTTCTGTGAACTAAATTACGTTATCTAACTTTTATTCATCTTTTTCCTCATTTACTTTAAGGAAATGTGGTGATTCGAGAAGCAAACATATGATAATGTTTGTGGCTTTTTGTTAAGGAATATCTTTTCCTTTTTTAGAGGAGAAGCTTTGAGATAACTCTACTTTTAGAATTAATTCTGAATAATCTGAATATTAACTTACAAAACGCTTCGATAAAGGGATTTAAATTAAACAATTTCTAAAAGATAATTTCCATTAAAAATTTAACTTCATAATAATTTTTTAACGTTTAACAAACGAATTTTACACTCTTCCGGCTGAATAGTAATAAATAAAATAATTGCAGTTTAAATTTGTATTTATTTGAAAGAAAAATTTTATAGCCCAACAGTTTAAATATAAATAAATATATTAAATAAGCATAAGTTTTATTTACATTTAATAATGCTTCATTTTCTTATCTATGTAACGTATCTAAGATAAGTCAGTCAGTCAAAAAACAGTACCCAAGGTCTGACCGTTAATTTAGTTTCTTCAATTTCGAAGAATTAACAAAAATTTTATTCCGTCGCAAATTCTTCATTGAAACAAACCATGACAGAGTATCTCAATTGCAATCATAGCACCGATTTCTCGACTTTTCTATCGTATAAAAAACTTTATGATGCCTCTAAGCATTATCATTGACCACCTGTTTTCCATTGCTACCCAATTCATAAAAAAAAACTCGAAAGACTTCTCCAGCTTTAAATACTGTACTGAATTCAACAATTTGTATGTATAAAAACAATTCATAATGTTTAGAGACAGCATCGCTAGCCATTAGCTCTCCACCACTTTCGATGTAAGAAATACAGCAAATTAAAATCTTGAAACACTTGCCAACAGTAAGAAAAATGTCGCCAAATTATTTTATTTCTTTGAAAGCATACCTTACTGGTCAGTTATTTCTGCATTGATTGCACGAGTATCTGTTAAAAAATCTTTTTAAGGCTTAATTCATCAAAGGATTAAATCCAGGGCCCGACTTAGTTGGGGACCCCTTTCTTTTACTACTTTAGTAATGAAGAACATTCATTAAAGAAGAAAACGTAAAATAAAATTTATATTTTCTTTTACATTTATGTGGGGGCCCGGGGCAACTACCCCGTATGCCCCTGCCTTAGTCAGGCCCTGATTAAATCAATGCTATCAATGTGATGAATGAACAATTGGTCATTGAAAGTATCAGTTTATTTTAAAATTTTAGATTTACAAGACATCCGTAATAAAAAAAAGTATTTAAAAAATCTTTGAAATTATAATTTTTCTAACTACCTTTTGCTTTTCAAATCGTACGAGAAAACAAATTATCATGCTATTTCCAGTGCACCAACAGAAAGAAATGGTGACTCTTTCAAGCAATTTTCTCCCAACTTTATAAAACCGAAGACTCAAAAAGGAAAATTACGTAATGTTATTGGTGGATTTAAATCTAAAGTGCAATATGAAATAAATTAATCAATAAATTTATGCTTTAATATTTCTAATTTTTGGAAAAACTTCCTCATACACGAAATTTATATACCGATAAAAATCATCAGAGGATTCAAAATGATACTTTGTATCAGGTTCATTCAATAACATCATGCATAACTGATACTCAATACTTTGTATCAGGTACATAATTTACATGCATTTAGATATTTTGTAAGCCTAGTATTTTGCATTAACTACACAAAATTGATGTAGACTAAGAATATCAGGTACACAGTAACCGTTTTTGGATACATTTGACAACAATTGATAATGTCCTCTATTCGTTATCGGTAGAGTGATATGTCTATTTAATACTCAGTTCTATTAAGTCAATTTATTTTCTGTGCTTTGAAAACGCTTTAACATGCGTGGATATATTTTTAATTAGATGTATGTATATTTAATCTCCAACCATTTCCTTTACTCCATGTAACTGTAAACATATCTCTAAAGAATCTCCGCCTATTTCTGTACTAATTATATCTACAAAGCCATTCCTTTTCTCTTCACACCCACCAATCAATCTCTGTCAGATACAAGGCCACGGATGGATAATCATCTATATCTCTTTCACATAGATTACGTCTCCATTTGTAATCATTTTCGTATAAGTATCAGCAATCAATCACTGCGCAAATGCGAGAACAGATACCTAGTGAAACTTCAGTTTCATTATGACTGGAAAAAATGGTTACTTTCTGTGATGGTACAGGAGAGTTGCATCGAATACTCTTTCACGCAGCAAGATCCACTCCATAGTAAACTGAATTCATAAACACCGAGACCTCTTCAAGACCGCACAATAGTTGAGACCAGAATGCCACTTGTCAAAATCAGCCGAAATTATTCATTTGCCGGTGTAGCGGATAGCGCTAGGCCAGAACTCTCAATCTTATGGTTAGTAGCCGAGTAACATACCATCAAGCAAAAGGGACCCTTCAGCTCGAAGGAAGTTATCTGGCTTATATAACATTCATCACATACTCTCCCACCAGTGAGTCGGTGGATTAGACGAGCGATACCTATTTGAGGTGGTGGTGGTGGTGATATTAACAATTGACGTATTTAATGCGCTTTTAGGTCTTTGAGTTGGCGATAGAGGGCGCCACGAAAGTTGAACGAAGCTACGTGCAAAGGTTGCGTTTAACCAAGGTCGGTCGCCGGGTTACCATTGTCGGTGTAGCGAATAGTGCTAGGCCCGAACTCCCAATCTTATGGTTAGTAGCCAAGTAACATACCATCAAGCAAAAGGGACCTTTCAGTTCGAAGGAAGTTATCTGGCTTATATAGAATTTAAAAGTGCTCAGAAGTCCCTCAAAACTTCAGTTCCCCCGAAGGCATTGAAACCTTAGCACTCAAACGGACGCTGAAAATTTCTGACTCTATATTGATTGTTTATATGCTTATACATGCCATATAAATGTTCCCAATGTAATTTAACATCTTTTTTTCCTTTTCAGTTAATAATCTCATTTCCCTTCTAGTTCATCCAATAGTCACTGTTTGTTTAACCCATTCGCTGCCAAGCCTAAATTGTATGAGGTTATTCCCATTGACATTTCTGTTTTGAGTGTTATTTCTTATCTAAGTTTAATCATTTCAAAATAAATACACATATTTTGTCATAAATAATCTTTAGCATGACTAAAAATAAAACACGAGTATACTCGTGGTTGGCAATGGGAATAATCTCATTCAATTTAGGCTTGGCAGCGAATGGGTTAAATAAAGTAGAATTTTTGTAAAAACAATTTATTTTTAGCTTTTTTTTCAAGTTTTTACATTTGCATATTTATGTTTGTGGCCATAAAAAGTTTGCAAGTTTGACAAGTTGTACGTTATAATATATTGAAAGTATCATGAGTATATTCGTGCTGGCAATAGGTGACACCCTGCCAACCACGAGTATATTTGTGGTTGGCAGCGAATGGGTTTTCTTGTCCCCTCCATCCAGTTATTTCTTCACCAAAACTTGAATAGAGTCGTGCAGGATTTGACACCGATGGGATTCTCTCTGGAGATCCCTGGATGGTTTGCCATCTCTTTCCTTTCAGCTTGTGCTCATCTAACTGAGTGCAATAGGCACCGTAGGCACAGTATGGCGTTATGTTACATCAAACGCAAAAGTATCAGGTACAATAAAGCATTATTATCCAAATGTACCTAATACAACAAAGCCAGGTATTAAACTCAATCCTATAACAATTCCAATGCGCGAAATATCAAGCTATAATTTCATTTACAAGAAAAGGATTAAAACAATTTCCACTTCGGATGTTCTCAGAAACAAATATTTCCATCTTTTCCTCTTGACAATCAGATTAATTATTTGTTCCTCTTCGACCTTGTCATCTTAAATGATTCAGAACAAAATAAGCATCTCTTCTAATTATCACGCTCGAAATCTCAAACGGCAGCAAAAAGGAGTCGGCGAGATTCATTAAGTTGTCAAAATTCTACAGAAGAAGATTTTGTTTATTTTCAGAAAGGATTAAGCAATGCTACAAAGATGTTACAACCGATTACACGTTTTAATTATGCAGACAAACAGATAAAAGCTTTCAAAAACAGAAACATTCGATGACGATTTCTCGAAAGAAGGGTAGATCAACAGATGTAGAACAATTCCCTTAACCTGCTTCCATTCGTAGGAGAAATAATATGATTCTGCAAAAAAAGCATTTAGATCACGTTTGCTTAAAGTTATGAGTTAACTAAATAGATAAAGTCAAGACCATTTAATTGAATTAAGGTATGAAAAAATAGAATAAATGTAAAGATATATCCAAATTTTAATTTTTATATTTTTATATTTTTTAATACGTGAAATGAAAAAATATAATAAGATTAAAAAAGTTTTTTTTTCTTTTTTTACTTTTTTCTATATAGTGATCCTTTAATAGCTTTACAAAAAGATTGAAACAGCGGAAATAATTTCTCTGAAGTTGTCTCTCATAATCTTTAATAAAGGTGTTATTACACTTCTCCATAAATTTTGTGAACTTTAGGTAAGGGCATGAGCGTCACAAGACCTCATAATTAGCATTTCAGAACATGATATAGTCTTGAGGATGAGGTTTTCTGGAGTCAGCAAAAAATCCGTAGGCAAAAAATTAAAAAAAATTTATCTGCACGAGTATCTCAAAAAATCTGCTTTTAAAAAAGTGTTGCCATCTCATTTACAAAAGCTCCGATTTTTAAAAAAATAAGTTAAAGACTACAGCGAATAAAACATAGAGGAATATCATTCTGAGCACTTGATTATATGAAATGAAATAAATAGGAAATGGGATATTTTTTTAAACAATAAATGCAAGACAAAGTTTTTTTGGATCGTTGGCAGTACTAAAGTGACTCATTCGATGAAACAATTAAAGTGAATAAAAATATAATTTGACTTGCAGGAGCACGGGGTGCTTGACCGTTTTTGAAATTTTGTTCTAACATGTTACATTGAAATATGCAAAGTAAATTTCATTTAAATCCTTTTTTTTTACTTTAAGAACCTCGCAAATGAGTATTTTGTGATTGGTTATATAGGATAGTCACACTAGACTCATCGACCCGCCCGAAGGCACACGAATTTCAACCTTAAAACTGAATGATCGGAAGCCACAACAGCTATTCTGGCGGGAATTATGGTTGAGTCCTAAGAGTGATCCCCGGTTAATGTTCAACCCTTCCCGTAGGAAGTACGTCCCGTCATAAATAGGAAGAGCCAAAGCTTCCCCGGCTAGTTTACCCTCAAGGTGACTAGATCCAACCCCCATACAGCTAGAATCTCATTCTTAGTACAAGGTGCCCTTAGGGGGGTTCGTCATATAAGATATATCGATTTGGGGGGGGAAGGGTCCAGTAGTCATTGAACTAAAGGTTCTCAACCTCCAGACATTACAGGTAAGTTAGGAGAATTGTCAACGGATTGATGATGTGCGCAGCACAGATTTTGAAAAAACAAGTGCCTTCAAGATTCAAGTTCATTTCATTCTAACATAATAATATTTATAGGATGAAATAGCATTAAAAATTATATCTTATTCCTTGCACAAAAATCGCTCAAAGCGATCTACAAGACAGATTTGTTAGTTTCTAGTGAATTTAACATATACTTACTTTTTGAATATTAAATGCTCAGTAAAACTTTTTTTTTTTGAAAATTTTAACTGCAGTTTTATTAGAATTTCATTTTTTTTTTCATTTTTAGAGCATATTATTGCACACACGCACACACTCACACACGCACGCGCACACACACATACATTTACATCTTTTTAGGAAAAATATAAGCTTTTCAGTAGTAAGAATTTTATTTCTTTTAGTTTTTTTTCTCACATTTTAATGTGCGCCTTAATTCTAAATGAATTTTTAAAGCTATCTTTGATATATTTTACAACAATATGTTTCACTGCTTTAATTAATGGATTAATACGCAAATACGATGCATTGATAATAATTTTATATTTGACACGACTGCTCAGAAGCATCGTATTTTCATTGATTCTTGTAAGAATTACAACTTCAAACGTTTTACACAGATTTATAAGCAGAGTTTCATACACAGTTGTCTACGTAATAATTAAAATAAATTTCTATGAATTAACTCACTAATAAAAAGATTCAAAGAACAGATAAAGTTTTTATACATGCCTTACTTACTTAATATGCGCATAGAACAACTTTTTACAATAACATTTCACCATTTACCGATTAAAGGGTTAAAAATCTATGTTCGTTATAACTGTTGTATAGTTAGGAATAGGCCCTAAAAAGGGAATATTAATTGGCAAATCAAAACTAAAACATTGAGATAGTTATACAAATATTACATAAAAATTATTGCTTGCAATATTTTGGATTATCTTTGGGTCTCTTTTGGCATTTGTTGTTCAGCTTCACATATCTAAAATTATTTCTGAAACAGCACTTGAATTGATTAAAAAAACATTAATTTAGATGAACATGATATGCGGCTCTTTTCCGTTAGCCGGGCAGCAACGGAAAATCTCCAAAGAAATTTGGCAGAACTACATTACATACATTTGGCATTCTACATTATTTGGAGATCTTTCGCTTTAAAATCATCAAAAGCTATTTGGCGGAATTCTACATTATTTGGCGGTTTTCCGCTGCCGCTCGGCTAACGGAAAAATACCAGATGTGTATATATTATGGTACATTAGTATTATTATTCATAGTATTATTACACATTATAATACATATATTATATATTATTGTGGTACTTTTCCGTTAGTCTAGCGGTAGGGAAAAACCGCCAAATAATGTAGAATTCTGACAAACTGCTTACAATGAT
>JAOUZG010031333.1:1739680-1759048 GCA_026289955.1 Argiope argentata
ATATATTATTGTGGTACTTTTCCGTTAGTCTGGCGGCAGCGAAAAATCACCAAATACTGGAGAATTCCGCCAAATTGCTTACAGTGATTTTAAAGCGAAAGATCGCCAAATAATGTAGAATTCCGCTAAATTAATTTGGCGATTTTTCGCTGCCATTTGGAAGGATAAGTATCATTATTGTAGATTATATGCTATATACTGTACTTTCTGTACATTATATACTATATACTGTATTGGCTGTACATTGTACTGTATTTACTATATGTTTAAAAAAAATTATTGGAAAATGAATCTTATCTTCATCATAAATAAAATGCTTAGAATATTATATATATATATATATATATATATATATATATATATATATATATATATATATATATATATATATATATACACACACACTTAACCTTTACGTTGCGGGAACCCAAACTCGAAAAAGTTCCTTTGAATACGGGGATTCTGTGAAGAAGATAACAAATGCTTTCCCCCTTTTTTAAAAGCGATTGTTGTCCGATTTCGGCCACCCGTAGTGCTAATTGGTCATCTGTCCTCTCCGTCTTAACCGGGTTGCTTTTTTGAGGTTTTACTTTGTCTGGTCTCCTAGAAAAAGCTTTTTATCGCAGTTTTTTTTTTCTGAAACACTAGTTTTCTGATTATATATATATATACAAGAAATGACTTAAATTTTATGATATTAAATAAATTTTAAATAGAATAACTGCGGTATAATTATTTATCGTTGTCAATTTTTCAATCATATTTGTGATTAAATAAATTTCTCAAGCCGTACTGAAGGTGTAAATTTAATTCTTATAAAACATGAACACATCACCGTGAATTTCATTTTGTTTTTCTTCTAACTCATTTATCTTTATTAAATGTAAACATTTATAAATAATGTATAAAATTCATAACTAATTTTTTTTGAAAATATTTTCATTTCTTTGCACAAAATAGAGAAAACAATTCTTAGCTATTTTGTAAGTTAAATGTATCTGCAAAATAGCATATATGATTGTCTGCTATTTTGTTAATTTCAAATATTTAATATTAATATATTGAGCTCATAAAAAACAAATACATTTTTTATTCCTAACATATTTCGGACGGTTTTCAATATAAATCACTAGTGACGTTTCCCTATTTTATTGTCGATTCTTATAATTTATAAAGATTTTTTCCCGAAAATTTCAATAAGTCATAGCAGTATAGTATTTTTGAAAAGTACGCTGAGTTTTGTAGGCAATAAATAATTGATTTATGATTTTTTTTCTGCTTAAAAATTTACTAATACGTAACTAATCACCAGATTTAAGACGGTTAATTTAACCAAACTAAGATTAGATATGGTATGTTTAGAATTTGATACATAAGATTTCATTGATATAATAATATGTTGAAAAGTAGTTATCAAAAAAGAAAACTTTCAAAAAATCTTTAATGAATAAAGCTAGCATTCTAAATGATCAGCTTTCGTAATTAGCTACAACATTTGTACAAGCAGAGTATTTAGATTATATTTCAGAAATGCTTAAAATTAAATCTAGAATTCCTACTATTTTATTTGAGTAAAAATGTTTCTGGAAAAATTCAAATGTCTAGTAACTTTTCAGTGAATTGAAATGAAGGCATAAAGATTTTAATATTTCTCTTCTGATGTTTGAATGTATAAAAAGCTACCAATTATTATTTATCATAGATTTAAAGAACCTCTTTCAATATTTTAAAATTAGAATCATAACTTTTAACGAATGATTATCTATAAATAATTAAAGCAACCGTTTTCATTAATCATAAAAAATAATGATGAAACTTACAGCTGGCTTAAAAATCACAACCCAAATGTATTTTTAGCCTGAAATATTTGTTCAAGTATTAAACTTTAAAAGTTAAAAAATCTTAAGTAGTCAATTCTTTAATGTTGTGTTAGAATAGTACATTAGTAACTGCGAAGTATATATGCCCGAGATTCCAGTCATAGAAGGGGAGGCAGGCATGAAGACAAAACAGTGTTGTGTCACTTTTCAATGTAAAACAGAATAATGATAGGGTGAAAGAAAAAAACCCAATCGTAGGTTCAATTTAGTTTTTTTGGACTATGACGAATGACGAAAAATGTAGCAATTTATCTAGGTCACCGATTACCTACACTACACCATTCCATCAGAAATGAAAATTCAAGTAATTCTTGATTCAAATAAAATTATAAACGGACATTATTATAAATTTACAAAATTTTATTGTTAAAAAATTAACAATTTACAATGGTTAGAAATTAAGGAACGGTGGAAAAGAATAATGTTTTCAATCGAGTATTACAAACTCATTCCATACCTCTCAGAAATGTTACTTAAAAAAATGTCGCCAAAGCAAGGTTCACAAAACTGACTAGCGCCAACAGTGATCATAACTACAGCAGGACGAAATCTCCTGACCCTGAAGGGTATAGCACAAAAGGGCAGGGATTTTTATGAGGCAATTACGGTTCGCCGGGAAGTTCAAGTGGGGGGACGAAATCCAAGCTTGTTACTGGTACAACAGTTGTACCGACCCGTAAGGAAAGGTAAAAAAAATCTTGGTACAGCAGTTGTACCGCCCGTAAGCTAGAGGTTAAATCGTAGTGTATAGAACACATCAAGGTGACAAGCACCAAAATTTATTTTTAAAAATGAATTGCTTTCATTATACACATTTCATTAAAAGAAACCAGCATTTCCCTTCAGATAATTGTTAGCCATTTCTTAGGATAGCAGTTGAAGAGCCAACTTTAATAGAACCACTAACAATATTACAATAGACAGAGCCCCATATCTTTGCTCTATTGTAAATGGCAAAAAGTATAACAGGCCATGAAACGGTTTTACGGCTATGTGGAAATTGCCTTTTAATTGACGAGGAAAATTCTTACCGGGCATCGTGACGAAATTGGCCCCTTGAGGTCAAAAATGGTACCGACTTCTTTATTCGAAAGTTTGTAATCTGCTATTAAGCTAAATTTAGGATTTTAAGGTAGGGTATCTCACAAAGAAGTCGTTTAAAGTAAATCAGTGGTTCATAGATGACAACACACTAATTAATGGACATTGCGAATGAAATAACTGCATTTTCATTCTCAAATATTTATTTTATACTTCTTTTCTTCTATAAACTGAAAGCATTACAATATTTAGGGCTTTGATCATGAGAAAGGGTCATTTATGAAGGCGGTATTTAATTCAAAATGGAACAAAATGGGGCAAAAATCTAGTAAATTGTATTACAGAGATGGTGTTTGTTTGTTTTTAAAGTGAAAATTTTTACCGTCAAAAAATAAATCGCAAAATTACGTGTAATTGCACCGGAGGAATTGTTATTGTGACATCATTTTATCTGTTTTCAATTTTCATGCATACCTTATTATATCATGTGATGGATTTTAATTATATAGTATAATGCTCTATGAGGAATTATAAAACCTTGCCTAAGTGTGAAAGGAAAAGTAATGTAAAAAAAAAAAAGAATTTAACTTCATTAAAATTGCACGAAATTTCTCTGCAATATTTTGCTCATCAACTTTCTTTCTTTATACGTCACAGAAAGACACATTTTTGGAATAATGTCTGTCTTTTTGTCACTTCATGGTCTGTGAATTGATGATACAACTAAGGGAGTAGTCTCCCCAAAATTTTCTCTTCTACTATATGATAAAGTTATTACGCCATAGAATGCCTAGCATAACATTTTCGTAGAATAGCCAATATTCGCCTTTGGCCTAAATTTAGCATTTTTACTGAATGCGTCATGTCTTCCTAGACTAGGTTGTTGACAATTAAGCTGTGGCACATGTTATATCAAACTCTCCAACCTGCCCGTAGGCACATAGATCTAAACCATAAAACTGAATGATCGGACCTCCGCAACAGCAACACTGGTAAGAACTAGGGTGAAATCCTAAGGGCCATCACTGGCCGTGGTACAACCCTTCCCGTAGGAAGTACGTCCCATCATCGATGGGAGGAGACTAACGCCCCTCTATTAGTGTATCCTCCAAAGTGGCAAGATCCAAATCGTGTGCCGGAAGAATCTCATCCGCATTTCTAGGTCCCCCCCCCCCATCCAGTATAGTACTATTTGAAAATCGAATTTATGTTTTAGACCAGTTTTTTTTCTCATTCGATTGAAACTGAAATTAGAAGCAAAATTATACTTGCAGTCACAAAATACCATACCAAATTTTATATAGTTAAATCCGTGTGTTTTTTTATTTATCGCGTTTGCATATTTTTGAGTCGGCTTTCTGGCACAGAGGTAGCGCGTCTACCTCATGTTCTGGGAGTCCCGGGTTCGAATCCCGGCTTGGGCATGGTTTTTCTTCTTTGTGCTATATGTGAGATGTGTGACTGTGCCCCCCTGTAAAAAAGGGCTGTGCAAGCAAATGTGGTGTGTGTGTACCTAAGTCGTACTCTTGGCCATAGTTGGCGCTGCTTCAAAAACAAGAGATGTTTCTTTCGGCTTAAATCTGCTGCTGTATCAGTAGGAGGGCTTGTCCATGACAAGCGCCATTAGTAACAACAACATATTTTTGAAAAGTAAAAACCGGCAGAAGACAACTTCTAATTGACTCAAAATTTGATTAGTGGCTATAGTATTGATATTAAATCTGTATTTAGAATTTTATTCACCTTGCTCTCTTCGGTTCATCATAACTTATATTCAAACAAATGGATAGACAGACTTAGTCTGAGTGGATTTCGCTCAAAATTTGATCGACATCTATGAATTTAGAGTAAAGACCATGTACCAAATTTCGTCCGTACCACTTAAAGCGCGTTTGAGGCATTGATTTCAACGGCTGATAAAAAGACAGGCGGACGGACATTTTCCAAAACTTTTGTTTTTTGAACTCATGGAGGTCTGAAACTTGCATCTTCGGCAAAATATCCAGTTCAAATTTTTTAACGATTACTATACTTACTCTTTACTACGAATATGAAAAAGTAAAAATACTTTCAGTTAGAGAGATTAAATATATCATAAGAGGTTACATCCGACCGGAGATAAACGATGATCGGAACATCGCAACAGCATAGGTAAGAACTATGTGTGAGTCCAAAGGGCCATCACTTGCTACGACACAACCTTTCCAGTGGGAGGCTCTTCCTGTAATCATGGATTTTGATACATAATGTTACGTGTTTAGCGTAGCGGGTTCGGATTGAATGGACTTTATTTGAGAACAGCACAAATAAATTTATTTACAGATATTTACAGGATGAGTTGATAAAGTAAAACTTCAGATAAACACAATCCAGCAGTCAACAGTCAATGACAGCGTAAATGCAAGCCTTACGCAAAATAAAAACAGACTGCAAAACAGCTATCGTATAGCACAGTAAACAGTCAGTCACAGCGAGCTCAATTATACAACGTTAACAGCAAACGTAAGCAAAGCTCACCAATAACAAGCGAGAAAAATAATCCGCCAGCCCAGCGAGACGCTTCTCTTCCGAGAGGAAACTCTGCCAGATTACTACGACCCGTCCCTTACATAGCCGAGCAAGCAAGCACCCAAAAGCACGCGAAGCAACGTGGCGCACTGGGAACTGTCTGGGGGCTACCAGAATATTCCCCTCGCCAAGTCAACTTGTCTAATGCGAAGCTCCTTGTGAAGTATCGCCGACATTTTCTCTTTCGACGCGCGTTTGCGCGCTTGTAACAATAGTTTTAACTTCAAATTTGGATATTTTTAATAAAATACGCTGAAATAAAAACAGCCTGGTCGTACGAATGTGAACACGGTAATTCAAATAATAAAATGCTCTTTAAATGAAATTTAGTATACCAGATTTGTTATTAGAACTGTAAAGGAGTGGACTAAATCAGTCAAGAGAGGGATGAGGCCTGTTTGTTTATCTACATATTCCCATGTGAACACATTCACAAAAATTCATTGATTAAAATACATAAAATTTCCAATAGTGCATTTAAATTTGGGATAACATCGATAGCAGAAATGCTTCCAAAATGCTTACTCAGCTTTCTTCGCTGTATTACGAAAAAAAAAAAAAAACAGTTCTGTACTCCAGTGAGGAACGACTTCTTAAGGGGGAGCTCATGCTTAAGTATACAATCTTGGTTACAGAAATTTTCTGCAGATATTTGGGGTCTATAATAAGACCAAATTGGCCAAGAATAAGGTATTTGAGACTGAAGTGTACCTATAACTTAATTTTAAATGCAAACTCAAAATTTATATTTTTAGACTGTTTTTAATGACTTTTGTCTTTAATAAAAGAAAATAATAGTACTAATGGTTGCTTACAGTTTTCGTAATTATTAACTGTTAACTTCAGGAGAATTATGATTAAAAAATTTTTTCAAGCTTGAGCCATACAATACTCTATAAGTAATATGAAAATTATATATATTATATATTATAATTTTTTGAGAATAAATTACATGTAGCACTCTTATATAGAGACACAGTCTTGACTTGTCTGTGTAATAATGTAATATGCTTATTATTCAAAATAGTGACTGAGTTGATTGTTCATCAATGACAGTTTGTTGTATGCACTTTCTTAAGGAAGGTTGGATATGCAGGCCAACAACAACAACAAAATTGGATTATAAAACTAAGTCGACTTATTTTGTTTTTTTTTACCTAAACCAATACCAACCAAAGATTTTTTTAAAAAATCAAACAATAATAGTGTAATGGATTTACACTTTCGTCGAGGTTCTTTTTGATTTGTAGGTCGATGAAACGAACAGTCCTTTAGTGACAAAAGATGACTTTTATTAACACGAAGGCGACAAATATGCAACCAGACAAATTTGGTTAACACACAACAGCACACTACAACAAACTGTAGTTCACAAGTAGTAATCGATAGCAATAGCAACAGAAGCAAACAAAGCGGCCAGGCAGAATTCAGTGAAAAAGGGAAAAAGTGAAAAAGGGAAAAGTTACGTGAATTCCCTCTTTCTCCCTTCAGTGAAAGGGAGAAAGAGGGAATTCACGTAAATTCACTTCACGGCCTCTCCCTACGTCTGAAAATCTCTACTGTCTTTTGCTGCACGACTGGCTACTCCACACACGATATGATGCTGCTTCTACAATGTCAACAGGACTTGATTCGGCAATTGCTTGAGCTCTTCGCTGGACTGATCCGACTAATCAAAGTAGACTCTTTACTCTATTGAATTCGAGTTGAGATTGCCGACATTTTTAGAGTTTCTGGAGGCGGGTCGAGAATTTTCTAGACCAATCAGACGCAATTTCGTTCCAATTGGTTGAATCGCTAAAATTCTCGAATTTTCCTGTAATATCTATTTTTTCGCCAAGTTGCTACACGGTTGCGAAGTTTGTCGCCAAGTCCCGAGATCACTGATTCCGCATCCGATCAACATCCAATGAAGATGATCGTAAAAGTGCCCTTCCAGTGATTAAACCAACCATACTGGAAAGCAGCATCACAGATTTGTAACAATATATAGCTTGGTCATTTCTCGAATATGGTCAACTTTGTCGGAAACACTTCTTTCAGATTGCAAAATATTGTCTACAGTCTGAGGGAAGTCATGAGTCCCATGATAACCAAGTCCTTGTTTCCAACCTCGATTTTACTACATCAGTACATTCGGAAATCGAAAATGGTAGTGGAGCTTCAAGTTTGTGGATTGCTGCGATCTTCTATACCAGACTCTTTCGTTTCTGCATTACCCTAACCGGTATTTTTCCGTTAGCCGGACGCAAGCGAAAAATCGCCAAATAAATTTGAAGGAATTCTATGTTATTTGGCGATTTTTCGCTTACTCTCGGCTAACTGAAAAGTACCTTAAAACTATGTTACACGTTCAGAAGATGCAGCAGAGGCTAGATGGAAAATAAACCATAACTCATGTAATAGGTGCGTCTTAGTATATAAGACAGTCGAGAGGAGAACATTTCTGCTTGCTAACATCAGCATTTCTTCACCTTCTACCTTATTTGAAATCGTGACTTATGATTTCTGAAACCTCCTGTTTTGTCAAATTTTGATCGGTAAGCAATGAATTTTGAAATGCAGAATAGTGAAATCAATTCATTCACGCTTGATACATTCTTAATGCGCAACGATAATTAAATTGCATTGTAAGCTATGTATCTTGAAGAAAAAAATTCCAAAACATATTAAAGAGTTACTCACACTCGCCCAGGCATCTAGGAACTTCGAAAGTCCAATTTTGAATAACAGTTGTTATAAAGACAACACTAAAATGGACTTCTAAAAGTATTCCAGACCAATTCTTAACTTTTCTCGCAAGAGATCTATCTTATCATCAGAGTGGAGGTAACATCACCTATTGAATCCAGCTTATTTGTCTTGCGACTCATCAAGTATTTCCAAAATAACGTGAAATATCAAATATAATATCAATTTCCTTAGTCATGTCACTGCGGTGAAATCATTTGAGTTAGCTATTTTCAAACCATCTCTTGCGTTTCATATATTTTTTTACAAAAACTAAAGAATAGCATTTTGTTTATTTTGACAAAAGCAGATGGATTTGTGCTATTCAGATTTCGAAAAGTTTTTTCTTCAAATATTTTATCTGTTTTTTTTTTTCTTTTTTTTTGAGATATTATAATTCTATTGGTTGTGAATGTTGCCTATTAAAAATTATTTCAAAAGGAATTATTTTGCTTTTATGAAAAAATAAAACTTTTAGAGTATTGAACAAGTGAAATTGGAAATTTAACTAAAAACTAGTTGAAGTGTATTTATACACTCTTACGCTACATTTATAAAAGTGTCGGCTATCTATAGGACAGATAACTAGTATAGGCAGACAATAAGGAACACACATATTAGAGTATCGAGTCCGACACAGTCCTTTTTCTGTAATAATTTCCTTGAAGGTAAAATAAAAAGGTAAACTCTTGTATATTTTTAATTAATTGAACATCTAGTTAATTTTTGTAGTTTCAAAAATCTAAAGTATTCTATTTCCTGGATTAAATAACAACTGAGCAAAGTTTGATTGAATTCGATCAAGTAGCTCAGGAGGGAATGGGGGAGCATGCTGTTCGTTCATTGGTTCTGAAACCATCCGCAATTTTGCGTATGGGTCAAAAGTTTTTTTTTTTTTTTTTTTTGTTAAAAAAAGAAGTATGAAGGAAGATGAAAAGAAACGGTATTTGCATTTAGAAATAGAACAAGCTCGATTTATTCATGAATTTAAGGGGGTCTTATTATTTTTCTGCTTACCATCACTTAATGATGGTAAGCAAAGTGCGAGTCGTGAAAAATGAAAGTGTGAAAAGTGAAGTGACCGGAAACGAACAGTACATATTTCAATACAATGATTTTTATTTATATTAAAATTGAACACAGTTGTTTAACTCATTGCACAAACTGATCGCCAAAGGCGATAATTCAATTTATATAAATTTTATCTTATTTTGATAATGATGAATTTTGATTTTTTTAATGATGAAATTTGATAATATTTTTGATTATTTGAAATTTTTGATTTGATCTTTTTCTTTATTTGTAGTAGTAACTTTCATCAAATATTTTTGATTTGATGAAATTTGAATTTTGATTTATCTTATTTTGAATGAAGAAAAATAATTGAAGTTAATTAAATATGATGGTAAGTGTCTTATATTGAAAATTTTTGATTTAAAAAAATTGTCCATGCTATACAAGGAAAAAATAGCCGCGACAGTACAATTTCATAATTCATCGCACATCTTTTCCAAAGGAGAAAAAAAGGGGGAGGGGTAATATCACTGCACAAAGTTAAAAAAAAATGCAGATGACTGGCATAATATATTTGCCATATGAGCAGTTTCCATTATTTGTTTGTCAAAATTAGTTCGTCACTTCTTTTTTTTTAAATCTTTATGGCGAAACTTTTCATCATACTCCATTTACAAACATGTCAACTGCTTATTGAATGAAGAGAATAATTCCATCCCTTCTTTCCTCTGATGACATATACAGGAAATGAAAAATATATAACTTTCCTGTTACATTGTAATTCTAATTCTCTGCTTATTTTGGTATAGAGATCTTGAAAATTGTCGTCGCTTTTAACCTGAAATGCATAAAGGACTCCCATTCAACTATATTCAAACCCTCAACAAGTTCAACGGACTTTTTTAAATATTTTTTTATTTGATGCTTGACAGCCTACAAAATATACAGCTGAATTTGTAAAGTTCAATTTTCTTTTAGCCAATATCGCTTTCGACAGCTAAGACCAATATCAGTTATGACTTTTTTGAACTGCTACCCAATTTTAAATATTTTTCTCTTTTTGGATACCATTTTTCTCATATAACTTCAGCTTATTATCTTCCTACGAAATCAAGCAGTACGCAGCAAACGGATTTTCGAGGGCTTCTTTAACTCATTCAGAAAAATCAGAATTGACATTTTTATTCGTCCCATCCATGTTAAATACTGGTTTTTAACAGATAACAGTTTTAAAATATTTTCTAATCTAGTATTAAAAAATTCAATTTTTTAAAAAATAATAAACAAGCCCTTCAATAAACTCGGGTTGAATAAATAAATCCCATCTCGGTGGTTCCGTAGATTGAATGTTTTTGAAAACAAAAAGATGCGGGGTAATCCGCGCAGATATGCGGTGGCTTTCCCCAGTTTGATAAGTCTTCAAATGCATGCTTATCTTCGATTTTCAAGAGTGAGGAGAATAGAGAGATGAATGTTGCTATTCCCACCAAAGAAATTTATTCTATTCTCTCTGAAATTTATTCTATTCTGTAGTTTCAGCAGTCCCACGCACGCTCATTAGTTGCAATTCGGGGATATAAGGAATATATTGTTACGTTTTTAGCGCAGCGGTTTCGGATTGAATGAACTTCACTTGAGGACGGCACAAACAAATTTATTTACAGCTATTTACAGGACGACTTGAGAAAGGAAAACTTCGGATAAAAAGAATCCAGCAGTCAACAGCCACTTAGAGCGTAAATGCAAGTCTTATGCGCAATAAAAACAGACTGCAAAACAGCTATCGTATAGCACAGCAAACAGTAAGTCACAGCGAGCTCAATAATACAACGTTAACAGCAAACTTAAACACAGCTCACTAATAACAAGAGAGAAAAGTAATCTGCTAGTCCAAAGAGTCGCTAATCTTCCGAGAGAAAACTGCTGAAACTACGGAAACCCGTCCCTTATATAGCCAAGTGAGCGCGCACACGAAGTCACGCAGCGCACCGCGAATGGTCTGGGAGCTACCAGAATATTCCCCTCGCCAAATCAACTCGGCTAGCACGAAGCTTCTTGTGAAGCGGCGCCACCGTTTTCTGCGGCGCGCGTTCACCGCCCGCTTGTAACAATATTTACCTCTCAAAACCAGTTTAGAGTGATCAATTCAGAAAAATAGTCAAAAAATAGGGAAAGAGGAAAGTTTCCGAGATTACACAGCCACGAATGGGGTTTTTTGTTGTTTTATTCCTTTATTTGTTTTTCGAAATATTGGTTATGATACTTTATTGTTGTAATATTTATATCGGTATCTTTTAGATGAAAACAAAAGGAATAAAGATCAAGATGAATGCTGCTATGCATATTCAATGCTCGTGCAAGTTAAATTACATTTTTATTCATTTTAATCGTTTCATTGAATGATTCATTTTAGTATTGCAGACGATCCAAAAAAAACTTTGTATCGTATTTATTGTTTATAAAAATATCACATTTCTTATTTATTTCATTTCATATAATAACGTGCTCGAAATGACATTTTTCTAGGTTTTATTGGCTGTAGTCATTAACTGATATATTTTTAAATCAGAGCTTTTGTAAATGGGATTATTAAAAGCTGATTTTTTGAGTGCTCATGCAGATAATAAAATTTTTACTTTTCTCCTACGGATTAAAAAGTTTATTTTTCGTCAAAGGATTTTTGTTGACGTCAGAAAACCTCATTTCCGAAACAATATCATGTTCTGACGTGATAATAAAGACATTTAAAATTCCCTGTATCCTGCTTTATATGGAATTTTCAAATTTCCAGCATTTTCACAGTTTTTAAAGTGATTTTTAAATTCTCTATATTTTTCTGGTGTCATGATAGTCCTCACACATCAGATTTCCTTTATTTAGTTTTTTATTACACTTTCGAATTATTAATTTTATATACATGCAAAAGTAGAGATAGAAAGATATCTTCAAATAGATTTGATTAATAACTTGTTTAAAATCATTACTCTGAAGTGCTAACATTTTGAACAAAATTTAATTTAACTTTGTTAAGGCCTTGAATGTATCGCGTTTACGTGCATGTTGAAGTATAGACCGACAAACGGTCAGTTTTCCGACGGACTTTATTACAAATTTAAAACTCCCATAAATTTTAGAAACTAAACCTGAAAACCAAATCAAAGATAGATTATTAAGACTGTGACATTTTAAATTGCATTAAAATGTCACAGGACATGACTTTGTTATGAAGGTTCATTTATACAATAAACGGAACAAATGGAAGGCAATTAAAATAACACAGTTTTAATGTTTATCCCAATTTGAAGTTTAAAAAGCTTATTGTGGGAATAATAGGAATCAAGCTATACATATAAGACTTAACTCACATTAAATAAAATCAATTCCTGATAATAATAAGAAAAGCTGATTGCCAAAGGTAGTTAGTATTGTAATAAATATAATAAAATCCCAAAGGAATCCATAGAAAGAACGTATTAAATTATCATTAAATGTAAAAAAAAAACAGGGCCACATTTATATTTATGTATTGAGAGAAGTCTTAACTATCACATGCGCGTCCATTTATTTAGCATCGTCAGTTTCTATCGCGTATAACTTCCGTTTCCTCTGTGAAAGCACACGTATCCATTTTTAAGCTAATTAGGTCAATTTTAATTATAACTTTCAACTAATTAAATCCAAGGACCCTTTATTTATTATTGCGCGAACAAACAAAGCTTTATATACGTCTTTTGTGAATTAAAAATGATAATGATTGACTGGGGAAATGTATTTTTATTATTGGAAAAAATAAAGTAGAGCGAGAGGGTATTTTTAGGTCCTGCATCCGTAGAAAGGAAACAACTGACTTTCGACTCTTCTAGAATTGTTTCGCAATCATTTTAAAATTTAGGTTTAGTTAGCAATTTTGAAATTTGTTTGGGTTTTTTTCCCTTCAAATTTTAATTTATTTATCGCATACAGAGCATTTAAAGAGAATTTATCACAGTTATCCAATAATGGGGACTTACAGAAATTTTTATGGTTTTCACTTTTCCGAAGCAGAAAAACATTACTTTGGAATCATGTCTGTCCGTCTTTGTTCACAATAACTAACCAGCGAAAGGAAATTCTGAAACTCTCTAGTATGCTTACTAATAAAATTGTTATTTTTCACCCTTCCCAGCATAAAGACTGAGGACAAGTTCAAAAACACTTCAGATACTCAAATCAATGCATTGATAGAGTATACAATTTTTATCAATCTGTTTACTTTATAAAATGTGTCGGCATCTCGAGAAATGTACTAATACAGCTGTAATATCATTTTAGTTTCATATATATCTTGCTGCCTTGCAAAAGTGCTATAGTATATTCAACTGAACGATTTTTAAATCACGTTTTTTGCAGTAGTACAATAAGCAAAAATGATGGTATCTTCTTCAAAAATGTTGTTAAATGTATCAAATTCTGAAAAATGTATCAAGTGTTTTTAAAACTAAGAAAATTTGATAATAGAAAAGCTATCTAAAAAATTTTAAAAATAGAAAAGCTATCTAAAAAATTTTAAAAATAGAAAAGCTATCTATGTATGCACAATAAATCTTGTATACCCTTGGTGAAATTAAGAAAAAATGCAAGGATAAAATTATTTTCAAAAAATAATCTCCTCCCCCCCCCTCAAATATTTTTTTAAATCACGACGAGGAAACACATCATCCCAGACAGGGACAGTATGACTCATCCTCAATACTGAAAAGCAAATTTTAAAAATGAAATAAAAATTGATAAATCAAGCCTAAAACAATACTATATGTTAGAAACAGCGCACAACTTTTCACGAATGAAATTTATTTAAGACGAGATAATTATTTTGCTTCTTAAAAAATTTGATTTGTTAATTAGTTTGAATGTTTAAGAGTTAAATAACCAAATTAAGACACATCGTTATGGTTTGAAGAATTGAAATCTGAGGTTTTTGTTTTATTCAAAAATTCAATAGATTGGTTTTTGAATCAAATCTAAGGCAATTATTGTTCAAAATAATTAATTGATTGTTAATTGGCTTCAATTAGAATATGCAACCAAAATGTTAATTGATATTTTTGAAGTTCTTTTTGGTATTAAATTACAGAACATATAAAAATAGATGATAACATAAATTTGCATGATTATTTAAAAAATAATGTTTTTGGTGTTAAGTAACCTCTTACTATCTACTTTTATTTCATTATAAAAATACTGAAATAAATTCTTTAATTAAAATTTTAAAAAGTAAAATAAAAAAAGGAGTTAAATCTATTTTTTAATAACACAACAATATTTTATAACTTGAAATAATATATTATATCCAACTGAATCTTAATAATATTTATCAACTTAGTTGTTTTTAACATCCTACCTGCTATCCGTTCCGAATCAACTTAGTCTTCTTTTTATGAGGAATTGGTTCAAACTTTCTTCATGTTATTTATCATTATTACTTCCAATTTTTTTGAAATTTTTTTGGCGATTAATAAAAATGATATACAATATTTGCGCATTTAGTCTTTCATATTAACGAATAAATATAAATAATGATTAAGTCCATAACTTAAATATTCCATTCTTGATTCGAACTTTTTTTGTTGGAAAAAATGGACGTGACTTCATAATTGTGCTATGACGTCACAGAAAAGAAATTAAATATTAAAGATAAATGCAGTTACATTTTCCGTGTTGCTGTATCTTATCAGCAATGATTCAATTAATAAAGAAAATTATAGTTTATCTTTTTTTTTCATCTGAATTAATGTAGAGAAGATATAATTAGCTTAATTATGAAGCCTCTTCGAATGTTTTTCCTGATTTAAAAAATTAAATTAAAATTATTTATAAGAGCTACAAAAAAAAATTCCAAACGATAATTTTATACATCATAATTTTAATTTAAGAATTTTCTCTTTAAATAAATAGTGACATTTACAGTCATAACAGACGTTATTTAAAGTTAAATGAAAGTAACATCTTAAATAAAAAAATAATTGGTTTAATATTTGTGTAAAAAAATAAACAACAGACTAAAACCAGTTTATTCTTTCTTACATTAATAAGTACCGTTTTCAGATTTCAGGAATTTTCATTTAATCCACTTTCGCGCCATCTGTTGTCATTGAATAACAATGTTAACCTTTTCGAACAAGTTAAAGATTTAGCGCGGTTTAGGCTCATCTTACTAATTATAAAAATTAATGAATAGAAGAGTAGTTAAATAATCAAATTATATCTGAAGACATTATTTATTTATCCAGCATTTGAGCTAAATTTTTAGAAAAATGAAAGATTTAATAAAATCATAACCAAACATTCGGAATAACCAAACAATAAAAGCAACATTCCTGACGAAATTTTTTAAAAGCAAATTTATAGAAAGAACCGAAATCAAGGATTTAAATAAGAAGTAAGAATATTTATTAATAGTATTTATATAAATTAGTAAAATTAAAATTAGTAATAGAATTTTTTTTCCATCGTATATCTATCGAATTAGAGAGACAAAAAGCTACAGTTGTAATAAATAAAATTTAAAAACCAATGTTTTTCTATGTACACAAAACAATAATTCTGCATTTTAGATATCGGTAAAAATACTAAAAATGTATAAAGAATATATTTATTTAATTTTAGAAAAGAAATTTCTTTTCTATTAATGGAAAGAATTATAAATAAAGTTCTAAGTTTGTTTTTTCTCTTAGAAATGTGGATTGATGTTGATTGGTTGTTTTTGTGTTAATGGAACAAGGGAAAGATTTGGTTACATATGATAATTGATTAAATATAATTTGAAAGGCTTGGGGGTGGAAGACTTTTCTAATTTCGGACTGTAATTTGGTGAAAGTGATCCTGAGCCGAATCCAGCGTATTTCACCTGGGCTCTATCAGTGTCACGCTCTTTAATACAAGGAAAATTATAACAATTGCAAGCAAACTTCAAATCATAAAAATAATCTTAATAATAATGTTCTGATACTTAAACATTAGTTGAAATAATTTGGAGAAACACTGACTTTGTAAAGCAAATAAAACCACAAAATTAAATTACTCTGAAAATAAGAATATATATTTAAAAGGTTCTCTCAAATTTTGGGTCCTCAGGCAATTATTCATTCCAACCCCATTAGTATCAATAGAAGTTCTTTGACAGAAATGGTCTCAACTCATATTTCTCCAACAAAAAGGCAATCACCACATTCTACATTAAATATTAAAGTGATTAAATGTAATATAATCTATCTAATAATACATAGAAAATAAGATAATACATCTATGAGCACATTAATCAATTTTTGAGATTCGCAATTTCGAAAATGAAAAATATATCCAAAATTAAAACTCTTCAAACAGTTTGTTAGAAAATGTACAATATTTCCCTTTTAACTTTGCAACACAGTAATTAAAATCTGTTTTTAAAATAATCTTTAGGTTTCAATAAAAATTGGGTTTTAATATAAATTCTGAAGTATTTTTGATGCAAGTGGATTAGACAAAACTCACTTAATTTTAATTTAAATATATAAAAAACACAAGATTCCTAAATTGGTCATTGTTTAATATAATTTGCACTTGGATTATTTTATATTTATTAAAGTATATGTGGTACAGTATAAATATATAAATTATACATTGAAAGTAATATATGAAAATTTTTTGAACAGAATTATTCTTACTTTACTTAAGAACATATTCTTATATACTTAGTGAAGATTAGTGTTTTAAGAATGTATTTTTATAATTTATTTGTTTTGTTAAAATATAAATACAAATTAATCCATAGCATTAAATTAGGAAAGAATTTTCACTGAAAATCTTTATTGCTAATCAAGCTAGGGTCATTTCAAGACCAAGTTATCTAAATTTTTCATAGAACTTAGAATTTTTCTAATTAATAATAAGTATGATGGATATCTTTTCATGAAACACACATAAAGCCTTGTATTTTCTATTAAATTTGAAAGAAAAGAAGAAAAAAGTTCCAATAATCATTATTGGTTGATTAAAAGATTCAGTTTCTTCACTTCCTCTTGTAAAATTCTTGAGATTTGTGAAAGGTGAAATTGTTCAGTAGTAGATGATAGTAAAATCTCTCTCTCTTTCTCTTTCTGTATATATATATATATATATATATAGAGAGAGAGAGAGAGAGAGAGAGTGAGTGATGCAATATATAATTCATGAGCTATACATTGTTATTCACTCCTTTTCTGATATTAGAAATTTGATTTAAATACCTTCTGTTATGTGAATTAAATCTACCAGAATAGTGTATATAAAGAGTTTGCAAGTTTCTGCAAATGTTTAGAATGAGTTGCAGAAAAAAAATTAAGCTCATAACTATTGCTGCTTATAAAAGTATTCCACTTTTTCAAATAATAAATCACTTTTGGTTATGCTGTCAATTTATTTTGAAAAAACAAAAAAAAACTAGTTAATTTGTAAGAAATAAAGAAACATTTCATATATATATATATATATATATATATATATATTCACATTTAAATGGATACAACTTTTTGAATTTAAACAGCAGGACATTAAAAATTGGTAGTAGGCCAGAAATTTTGTCCAGTTTTATCAGAACCATTGCCAAATACAATGAAAAAAAATGTGGTAAAATATTTAAAAACTTTTATGATATACCAAATAAGAATTATTTTCTTTAGAGAAAAAAGAAAATAACTAGCTAAATCTTAGAGAGATAAATCACTAAATTTGAAATCTAATTTTTAAAAGCCGATTTTCTTTTAAAAGATGAATAATGATATCAATTAACTAAAATTCAAGCTTGACAATGACTAGAAAATTGGCTGAAAGAGTAAAATTTTTAAAACAATTTCAGACATTAACAAGTTTTAAAACTTAGTCACAGTAATTAAAAATTTTAATTGGTTTGAATAAAAATTTAAAACGATTCAAACTTTATACATTGTTAAAAGAAAGTTTCAAACTCATTAAAAATAGAGGAAATAAAAGCTACTAAAATGATAGTAAAATCAGAAAATATTTTGATGAGGATTTAATTACATTCTTGAGAAGATAAAACAGTGAAATGAAAAATACCAGGGAATCAAGTTTCAATATAAGACATTCAATACAAAATAAATGAACAGAATAAATAAATTATATGAAAGCTACATGAATGCTGTTTCAAAATAGAAATTTTGTGTATAAAGAAATGTTCTAATGAGAAGTTGTATATGTGTGTGTGTGTGTGCGTGTGCATTGTGAAGATTCATTTCTTGTTATGTATTTTTAAAAATTCAGCCATTTAAATATATGCATATTCTGTATTACAAATACAATAAAATTACATACAACATGTAAAACAATTAATTGAAATTTTTAAATTTTTTTAATAATTATAACTAATGTGTATTTTTTATAACTATGCTAACTGATTTTTTAAAAAAGTTAAGTATGAAACTATTATCCCAATTATTATTTGTACAGGATAAAACCAAAGAATATTTTTTTGGAGATGCAATTTCCAAAAATGTTCAATTTGTCATTAAAAAAAACTGAAAAAATAAATACAGTTCTATAAGTATTTCTGTTCGAAGAAATCACCATAAAAAAAATAATAGTTATTAAACAAAAAAATATATTTTTAAATATTAATTTTAAATAATCAAATTTGAAGGAAAGGAATTCTATAATATTATGATATAAGATTCTTCCAATCATTAAAACTCAAGTATATTTCAGTAATGAAACATTCCACAAAAAATTTAACTTTGAGGCTTATTTTTTTATATATTGTTTTTAACTTTATGTGAATAAAACAAATTCTAATGGATAAAGCCTTTATCACATACCTTGTTTGTTTAAAATTCTATCAAAAAGAATATTTTAGAAAAAAAATTTGAGAGCATCTTTTAAATGTAATTATTATTATTAATGATAATAATTAAATAAATATGCAAATAAAAAATTCTTTGTTAAATACAATAAAAAGTTTTTTTGCAATGATAGATGTTGTTAAAAAGAAAATATGGGGTTTTTTTTATATTACAGACTTTAATTATAAATTGTGATTTTATAAAATATTAAGGAAATCAATTTTAAACTAAAATATTTCATTATTTTTACATCAGGAAGCGACTTTTTGATATATATATAT
>JAOUZG010031333.1:1759148-1778531 GCA_026289955.1 Argiope argentata
TGATAAAATAAAAATGGAGACATTCCATTGAAATTGACTAATCGAAGAACCAAAATAAATAAACAAACGAAAATCGGCGTCGTGTCACTCCTTGCCAGATTCACGAAATCAAATATTTAACCTACCCAAAATTCATTTATGGAAATATTCTACGCAGTTACTTTAGGAATCCTGCCTTGTTTCTTCTGCAAATTATATAAAGTAATCATTGCTTCGCGAAAAAAATCTGAAATTTTTGTTGACGCAAACTTTTTTCCTTAATGACTGTTTGATTGTTTTAAAACCCCAATCTTATATTTTATTTGAATTGATTGATACATGGCATCACTATCGTGTATTTCCCGCCATACATAGAGTTAAATGTTGCTTTCGTTGCGATTTGTTTTTTTTAAACTTATGAATGATTTAGTGAAAGAAATATATCAGCATGTATATTAAGCAGGTAAGTTACTATCCTTGTGCATTCTCTATGCAAAATAAAATGTGTATATTTTGTATCAACCAGACTGTTATCGGAAAAAGTTGATATCCCTATAGTCAACATAAGCTTGTATCAAAACAAAATATTCTGTTTGCATTATTTGTAATCTCATGATATTTATGAAAATTTTTCCAAGAATTACTCATTAGAAATCAATGTATTGTAGGAAATGAAGAATTTCTTAGTATTACTTGTTCACGTCTGACATTGATGTTGTGGAACCCCATGATTTCCGAATGTATACAAACAGCGGAAGCTAGATACAAAAGTTCATCAAAAAAGTTTAAACTCGTGTCAAAACGAATCCGTTTGAATTGTGTGTATTTCGTGAAGTATAATATAACAATTTTTAATAACTTTATTTAATTGACTGCAAATAAATACAAACCTTTCAATATTTGGAACTTAAGTTGATGTATATTGCATCTGACCCTCATCATGTTCAGAATAGTTTTCGGAATCAGTCCGAATATGCTTTCAGTTTGGAATATTGTTTTCTTTCATGAGCAAATTATGATGTATTTGATGTGAAATAGAAATGTGAAAATTATTTTGAATTTTATATCAATTTCTGTCAATGTATTATTTTTAGTTAAAGTAGTTTTTGGTTTTTATTATGTTTTAAAAAATTTACAGCAATAAAATTCGAGAGTTTTGCATTAATTGTAAAATATTTAATTTGTATTGTTCTTAAAATACCATAAACGTGTATATTTCTGTTTTTCCCACCTGATTTTAAAAAAACGTTTTTGGAGGTTTGTCACTAATATAATATATAGATAATTTATAATTGTAATAAAATAGTAAAGTGAAATTCTTTGTTTTACTTCTATTCTCCACCTTAATTTGCACTGTTACTTGTTTATTATTAGACATAGTCGACAGAAAAGTCTCAAAATAGATATTGAATTCTTCAATTATTTCTTCAGGCCAGCATCCTTGAATTTTAATTTCTGTATAACTTGTGGTTATTCAGGATTATGAATTAATCTAATAATCAACTTAAAATTCATTATATTTTAATAAATATATTGATTCTTGCATAGCTTGCTACTTCGAGTTCAGCTTTTATCCATTATTTCATTCTCATTTATATTTAATAATTTCAAGATACTTTAATAGATAATAAAGTTGTATTATTTATTCGATTGCTGTATACTAGATTGCCAGATATATGGTAGTTTGAGTAATATTGTGGATATTTTACATTTCCTCCAATCATTTTTTTTCTTGTTTTGTTTTGTTTTGTTTTTCCTACTTTGTCTTGGCAAATTTCAGATTATACCAATCTGCATTGTACATAATATTATAATCTTCTTGGGAATCTTTCTAATTCGCTTAGTGATGAAACTAGTCAAAAGCAAAAATGTATACAACGACCATTCAAATTTTAACTTTAAAAAATATTTATTATGTGTAATGAAACCAATTCAGATGCGAGTTGGAAGAATATGTTTTTTAGCTGTGTTGATTCATGCAGTTATCATATTATTATTTTGGAAATTTATTATTGATCAGAGATTTAAAAAAAAAATCTACACCTTTCATCCAATCCAAACAGATTCAGCCTTTCAAGCTTTATTGATTACTGCAGGGCTGCACAACCTATGGCCTGCATAACCTTTCAAGAGGGCCCACAAATGTTGTTAATAAAATAAGATTAAGTAAAAATGAAATTAGATTTTTTCATATAAAAAGGGGGAATATCATATATAAAAACGATTCTACATCAGAATAAATAACAGTTGTTCATTAAGTTTATTTACTTTTTATTACGGGGCTTCTCAGTTTGTTCTCTTCATAGCTACCTGCGAGTGCGAATTTTTGTATAGGAGAAGTTTGTGGACATGAAAATGCAATATGAGGATCAAATTTAAATCTTGTGTAATGCATTTGATGATCAATTTTCAGATTTTGAAAAGTGCTAAACAAATGATTAATTTTTTCTCTTGATGTAAATCTAATGGATGAGAGTATGCAGTTAACCGTAATTGATTTACAGAATTCTGATTTTTTTTTTAAATCAGTTCAAATGAAAACTCACATTAGAATTTTATAAAGACTTACCTGAGGAATTTTTGTGCTTAAAGCAAAATGCAGCAGCATGTGTAACTTTCTTTGGCAGTACTTACATTTGTGAGCAAACTTTCTCACTAATGAATTTAAACAAATCAAAAGTAAGAAACAGAATAGCAGATGAGAGAACTCTTCAGCTGTAATATATCTTATTTTGTTCTTCGTATTACCACAACTAATCTTAAGCCCAACATAAAATCAGTAACTTCAAATATTCTGTCCCAGCCATCTCCTTAATTTTTGCTAATTTTGATTATTAATTTTTTCTCAAAATTTAAATTGTGTTCTCTGTATAATTACCAAATAGTTTTCCTCTGTTATTCTCTTTCAAGTTTGACACCTTTTTAATAGAAATTCTTTTTTTGGGGGGGAGGTAAAATATTTTAGTCATATCTATAAAATTTGTGTTTCATTCATTCATTTATTTATTGCATAATGTGTACATGAGTAAAATAAGTAAAGCAATAATTGTAATTCATGTGTATTGCAACAAAAAGAAAAAAAACATGCTTTCATGCTCTAACATTCACATTCTGCTTTAGCCCTTGGCATAATCTTTTTTTATATTTTGGCCCCTCATCCTGTACAGGTTGTGCATTCCCTGGATTACTGTATTACTTTTTTTCGCTGTATTACTTTTTTAGATTATTTTTTTTTTTCGCATTAAACCATGTTATGCAGTTTATCTAATATTTCTTATTTTGTGCAATAGATAGTGCTTAATATAAAATTCGTGGATTTTATATTTTAAATCTAATAGTGTTTTTTTTTTTTGCTTTATTTATTTAGTATTTTGAAATGATCTATTTTTACTGTCAGAAAGGAAGTTAAAGTGTATAATTAATAGTTTCCTAGTAAAGGCACATTATATTTTCTTATTTAAAATATCATTTACAGAATTTATGGTATATGAAAAATTCAGATAAAAAATATATATAAATCTTAATAAGTTTCAAACACTTTTTTTTCCTTCCTTGAGAATAAGTTTGTTCAGCTGTTTTGTCCAGAGCCATGAATTTCGGTTGTATTCAAATTAAAATATTTTGACATGTATAATTTTTTAAAATATTGTTGCATTTTCTGTCAATTCCTGAAAAGTCAATTTTCCTGATACAGGAAATATGTTTATTTGTATTTTTATTTATGACATTCTTTGGATATATATGTTCTTTAAAAATTCTAACCACTCCTATCAAAACTCATCAAACTGGTTAGTATAAAGTAAACTCATTTAGTGATTTCATAAGATAATTACGACCTGACACCATTAACTTGATTCTCCTGTATGAAGAGCCAGCCTTTTCTATAAAGGAGCCTGGATGCAAAATAACCATCTATTAATTATTTTAAGAAGATGTCATTTGTGTGTGTGTGCACGCTTAGTATAGAGTAAATACATTTGGTTAAAGTGGTCATTAATGTGCCCCTGAGTTTCCTGCCAATATAGCAACCCAACAAAATGCTCTTGTAGTAACCCTAATGATGTTTTGTTTACTTCTTCCTACAATGGTTGAGTTGAACATGAGCTTCAACTCTTTTTAATAAATTTCCTATAAATAAAATTTCCTCTTAAATCCATTCTTTTTGCATCTTTGTCTTTCTCAATTATTTATTATTTACTGTTCATGTCATCCACACAGACCTTACATTCAATGTGCTAGCGAAGCTACTAGTTTCCCACTTTTGTGGCTACCGAAGCTTTATGATGTTTTTTTAAGCTAAAAAATCCTTCCCGGTGCCTTCAACAAATGCCTGAAAAATAAAGGAATTCTTATTGTTAAAAAAAATCAATTATATTTGAAAAGTTGTATTGGCGACTTGGCATCCTTGGTGCGGCAGAGGGTACACGAACGTAACTTTTACCATACATTTAAACTTTATGCACTCATACTTGATGAAAGACAATTCATTATTAATTTTAATTTGCTGAAAGAGTGCTCAGCCTTTATTATAGTAACTTGCAATGTAAAGGATTTTAAAACAATTAATGCATTTAAAAATAAATCATTACAATTATTTAATATTTATTGCAATATGTGTTGAGCATTTATTTGAAAGCAAATGTGGTGAATGTGTAGCTAAGTCGTACTCTTGGCCCTATTTGGCATTACTTCAAAAACAAGAGATGGTCCTTTTGGCTTAAATCTGCTGCTGTATCAGCAGGGGGTTTGTCCATGCCAAGTGCCATAAGTAACCACAACAACATAGTTTTTTCGGCAGCATTATAAGATATACTGTTAAATATGAAATACATTCATTTCTTGTATTGAATCCAAAAGATTTATAGCTTCAGATACTGCTGTATTGTTATTTGCATCAATAAGTTCTTCTAAGGTAACAAGTTTGTTTAAACTGTATATACACTGTTATATATTTTGGGTTCTCAATGAGTATCACATAATAATTTTAAAAATAATGTTTGAATGCTCTTGTAAAATTTCTCATCTTATTGTAGATGCAGAAAATAAGCGATATCCAAACAAAATTACAATATTTACTTCTGGAAGCAATGTCACCAATCAATTAGTGAGTGTCATAGACAAGGCACATAAATTGCTTGAGGGTTTAGAGAAATAATTCTTGAGTCTTGACACCCACAAGGATATATCCTGTTGTTGCATGCCCTCATTAGCCAGCAGTGACTAGATGGGGTAAGATTGTAGTCTCTGGTAGTCACAAGGACCAGAGCACCTAGAAATAGGTAGAGGACCGACAGCTCTATCACACATTCGCTTGCATAGCCCCTTTTTACAGGGGGCACATTCACACATTTGATAGATAGCACACAGAAGAAAAACCATGCCTCAACTGGGACTCCCTAAACATGAGGATGGCGAGCTTCTGTGCCAGAAACCCAGCTAGGATATTTCCTTGATATGAGCATGATTAAATTTAACAAAATTAAACATTACAGTGTGAATTATCAAAGTATATGCAATTTAATCTAGTATGTGAAATAATTTGTATTTTTTACTTATAATATGTTAGATGCTTGCACTAAACTGCAATATATTTATAAAATTCATATATTTTAAAACCTGTCGATTGCTCTATTTATTTTTCCTTCCGCTCTCTTTTTCATCCTGCTATTACTATTCAGATCATTGTTTTTGTTCTTGATCATGTTGGGGCCCCTCTCGATCACGGGGTCCAAGTGCATAGCATTTCCCGCGCACCCCCTCCTTCCCCAAACGGTCAGCCCACTTGTATGGCCTATTTAGGTTATAGTATCTTTTTTATAAATAGGATTAAATAAAAAAATATATAATTCTGTTTGAAACTTTCATTTAGTTTTCATTTGGCTTTATTTGAGGGGGGGGGTGATTTTTTGCTTTTTATACAAAATATTATCTTATTGATTTTTATAGTTTCTTGTTTGTTCAATGACAAATGCATTTTTTTTTTTCATGTGGAGTAGTTTTTTAGCAACAACAGTCGTATTTGTGATATTGGGATATTTTGAGTAAAAAATACTATTCAATTTTTAAGGTTTATATATATATAAGTGTGTTAGCTGATATTTGTTTTATCATTTTCAGATTGTTATTCAAGGCTTTAGAAGTTATCGAGAACAAACTGTTGTGGAGCCGTTCAGCCCTCGTCACAATGTGATCGGTAATTTGCTAGTCATTATATTGTACTTTATGGTTTAATATTATTTTTTGAAATCAAAAGTTAGATTTTTTTTCTATTTTTTTTGTTTCATATTTTTGTAGGTTTTTTGTGAAATACAATTAACTTTTACTTTTAGCATTTTTTATTTTTGTAAAGGTACGTATTTCATAACTATAATTTCTTGTTTTTAAGTATTTCATTTACTTGTCTTGAAAGATGATTTAAATATTTTTTTTTTTAAATTATTAAACCAAGAGTTGCAGTATTGCTAGAAATAGATAGATTAGAAATATACATTGAAATCTTATTTTTGAATTGGGACTTTTTTTAATGAATTATATACAAAGTAATTAAAATCATGGCACATTTTTATAATTTTTCTGTTTTTTAAATAGTTGATTGTATTTTTAATCAAATAATTTGAATTTTCAAAATAACTAAACGTGTATTTTTGTAACAAAAATATTTATTAGTTTTATGCAGCTGAAATGAAGACATCCAATCGACAAACTATTCATAATGGAATTTTTTTGGCCCACTGACTAATAAGCCACCTACTACCACCTAAATAAGCCCAAACTTTACACTTAATTTCTAACGAAATAACTTCTACATACTTCCAGATTTTGATAAACAATTATTTAAAACAGATTGACTTATGAAATTATTACAGCAGTTGTTAATAAATTATAAAATGAGGTAATTCATAGTAGCCAATTAATATTGCAAAAATATTTTTTCTAATAAAATGCTTGAAATATACATTTAAGTACAATTAAGTAAATTAACTTGAATTTAATAGATATTCTTTGTAAATATAATAAATATACATTTGCAATGCTTTTTTATTCTTTCTAGTAAGACTTCATATTTTGCTCATTGCCCATTGCTGTATTTAGAAACTGTACTTTAATTGTACAAGATTGTCCTTTTGTATATTATTTTCTAAATTTCCATTTCCTAAATTATTGGAGATTATTTAGACAGTCACTTGATTGTTTGTTTCAAATATGGTAAATTGTAAAAACTGACAAAAACTCGATTGAGTTTTTTTGGTGGCTAAAAAGCCTGTTATTGGAAATATTAATTAAAATCCAAGTATCAAAATTAGGTGATTATCTGATTAAAAATAGCCAGGGGTTAATTATCAAAAAATTATTTGGATTTGGAAATAAGTGCAATAAGTAGTCTGTTGTTTTTATTCTCAAAGCTTTCATCAATTTTGTTTCAACTTTTAGAGCGGAACACAGTTAGAACATTTTCTAGCTATGAAACATAACTTAATTATTAGTTATTAAGCTTCATTTTTTTTGTATTGATTCCAGATTTCAATTCAGCCATTAAATATAAGTTTATATTAGGCAGTTTAATGAAAAAGGGTTGGATTGTCAAATTTATTTAATAAGATATTATTCATCACTTTACATTTTAGTAGCAACTTTTATAAGCTTAATTTGATGTTTGATTGTTTATAAAATATTAGAGTAATACTGAATGCTTATGTAATGTATTGAACTTGATAAGAGTATTGGCAATTTATCAAGCCCTTAACAATCCCTTTTTTAAAAATGTTTTAATAAATTCTCTTAAACTTTGTAACTTATTTTCTTAATTTTTTTATAGTTGGGCGAAACGGTTCTGGGAAAAGTAATTTCTTTTATGGTAAGTATTTGTATTTACATTTTCTGCTTTGACGTAAACTTATCCTGCATATTCTTGCTTCTCTAAATTGTTACTGCTTTGTTTTCTGTTTCTTTTGAATTTTAGACTTAATTTTATAAATTTTATAATGCATTGAACTGTTGTGCAGTATAAAAAAGAAACTTTTGCTAAAAATTTTAATATAATAAAAAATGCATCGTATAGTTTTATGTTTAAATTAATTTTATTTATAGCAATCCAGTTTGTGTTGAGTGATGAATTTTCACATTTACGCCCAGAACAGAGACAGGCTTTACTTCATGAAGGAACTGGACCACGTGTGCTCAATGCATACGTGGAAATCATTTTTGACAATTCAGATAACAGATTGCCTGTAAGTTTCATATATAAAAAGTATTTTTAAAAAATTTTATAATAAAATGAATACTCAAACAGTTATTATATGAAATTAATATATTCCCTGTTTATTTATGTTTAGTAAGGTTGTTTTTTTTTTTTTTTTTTTTTTTTTGAACCTGAAATTGAATTTATTAACAGAGAGCGTATCATCATGCTTAAATTTGAAAACTATCTTTAAGACCTTAAAGTGTTTAATTTTTAAAAACAAGTCTATAAAAAAATACTGCATTTTCTAAAATGTAATAAAAATAAAGGGGAAAAAGTAATAAATTTAATATTGGAGCTATTGGAAGCAGGGGAGTGAACAAAGGAGAAGAAATTCAGGGGTAATGATATGATGAAAAAATTTGGTTGTCCTTTTCTAAAAAAATTCAAATAACTATCATCACTTACTGATATGTTAAATAAGGTTTTCGATTTTTATTGTTGATCGATTAAAAGTTAATTTTTTTCATAATGAATATTTGCATTATCATTTTTTCCCATATTAAAAAATCCTTTACTTTGCAATAAAAGACATAGTGTAAATGTTGAATAGATATAAAATTTTAAAATCTGTGTATATGAAATTAAATTAGCATAAATATATTATGATTTTTTAATAAAAACTATGCAGTACTTTGAAGCAGAAAACATTCATTATTTAAAAAATATGGACATCTATGAATGCATGTATAAAACTGTTTAATTTTTTTAAAATTAAAATACTTAAAAAGAGCTTAATTTTTGCGAAATTTCTTTTATGCACCCTTTTTAATCAAGAGAAATAGTGTAGTGTAAAATCTGATCAATACTTTTTTTGTTTAAAAGTTTAAAAAAAAAAACATAATGTGCGCTTATTTCTTGAAATACTTGCATATACTTCTACTTTTAGATCGATAAAGACGAAGTTTCTCTGAGAAGAGTGATAGGCTCTAAAAAAGACCAGTACTACTTAAACAAAAAGATGGTCACGTAAGTAAAAATTTAATTTTGAATTTTAATCATCCATTTGGCTTTTATATTTAACTATTTAAAAGAAGATTTTTGAATCTTGTTTATAAATTGTATATTTTCTTTATTTTGAAATTATTTGTAATTTTTAGGAGAACAGATGTTATGAATCTTTTGGAAAGTGCTGGTTTCTCGAGAAGTAATCCATACTATATTGTGAAGCAAGGAAAGGTAATTTTTTTATTTCTTTAAGTCAGCATTAAAGTTTTTAATTTTAGTTTTCTCAGGAAAAAAAAAGGTAAAGCATTTGCTTTTTTAATTCTCTTAGAAAACATTTGTTAATAAAATAAAGGTTATTGTCTTACTTATTTTTGTAATTTGTACTTTTTTACTTGTTCAGATGAGTTTATGATGCAAATTTTAATTACCTGATTGTGTATATCTTGGTTCAGCATTGTTAATGTAATTTTTAATAGCATCTACTTTTGCTGTTTTAAAATGTTTTTTCTAAGCCATCTTATGACTATACATTAATATTATAGTTAATATTTTGTGAATTTCTAATTTTTAGATTAAAATATAATTGTCTCTTGATAAACAGGATGACCAAATAACACAGGTACTTGGAAGTGTAAATAATTTTCTTCATTGATCTGTAAATGAATCATTTTTGTAAACTTATAGTATATATTGTTATAATTAAAATTGATTTTGTTGAATTGAATTTGGTTTTCTTTCTTTTCTAAGATAAACCAAATGGCTACAGCTCCTGACTCCCAGCGCTTAAAATTATTGCGAGAAGTTGCAGGCACACGTGTTTATGATGAAAGGAGAGAAGAAAGTAAAGGTATTTTGAAAGATACAGTTGGCAGAACAGAAAAAATAGAGGACCTGCTAAAATATATTGAAGAAAGGTTAAAAACTTTGGAAGAAGAAAAAGAAGAATTGAAAGAATATCAAAAGTGGGACAAAATGCGCAGGTATTTTGATTTTGTTTACCTTCTCACACAGCCATCTTCTTTTTTTCACTTTGTTTTTTAAACTGTTTAGGCTATGTATTTTTAATCAATTTTTCTAAATAAAAATTTTGATTTGAAATTGCTGACATTTGTTAGGAATTATTAGAATATATATATATTTATACTGTACTTTCCATAAAAAGCATGCATTAAAACTGATAAATTTATCATAATAAAAAGCCCAAACAAATAGAAGAACTGTAAAATTTTGTCACACAATTTTTTGGAATTGGTTAATGATGCAGTTTGCTTATAGAATTTTAAATTAATATTTTTTTTAAAATAAAAATTCAAGGAAACTTTTTGTGGGGTTTCTTTTAAGTTTTCTATTGAAGGATCTGTCAATTTAAGATTTGAAAAAATCAGCTCATAAATATTATAATAACATTTTTATATAAGCAGTTGGCTATTAAAAGCATTTACTAAGCATTACTAAGTCCCATGAATTATATTTTCCTGATATATTAATTGGGGAAGCATTTTATTAATTTAGTTTTATATTGAAATACAGATGTACAAGTATTGGTCTTCTCTTTTTTTAAATTCTGTAATTAAACTGTATTTCTTTCTCTGTGTTTGATAATATCATTGCTTATTTTTACATTTGGATTAGCATGTTTTTCCTTAGTTTATTTTAATTTTTTGTCTTGCAATATTGAATTATACGGCAAAGAAATAAAAACAAATAATTAATTTGTGGAATTATTTCAAGTGAAACATTTTATTAGATGAGAATTTTAAACTGTTAAACCATTATTACTTATATAAAATAGTTTTTATAAAATGTTTTCTTTTATATTTTATTGGAATAAAGCATTATTTACTCTTCACTTATAGGTCATTGGAATATACCATTTATGATCATGAATTAAAAGATGCTCGTAAAAAGTTAGAGGAAGTAAGTTGTTTTATTTACTTTTTAATTAATTAAAAAAATTTTCCTTTTTCCAGAAAATATTTTCTCTTGTGAAAAATATGCTAATAAAGCTTTGTAAGTTTAAATTTTGACATTTTAATTTAATTATTTTTCTAACTACAAATTTCAACAAAAAATCTTATTTGATTTTTACATTTTGTGGATTTTGCTTATCTGTTCTAATTTCTGTATCTTTAATTAAACTAATATTTAATTGTTGTATTTCATAAAAATTGCATGCCTGAAAGAAAATGAGATCACAGTATTTGAATCTATTTAAACTTTAAATCATTCTTATGTTTTTTTTTTCTCCTCCTTTTGCAATGTTATGAAGTGCGTGTCTCTAAAGTTCACTATAATAATTGTTCTGAGAAGTAAACCTTTCTAAAAGATTTGACTTGCTAGATTATTCTTTTTATTGACATATGTATTTAAAATTAAGAAAAATTTGCTTTCATTTTAGCTTGATACAAGGAAAGAAACTAGCAGTTCCGTGACTGAGAAACTTCGTGAACAAGCCCAACAAGCTACTGACCAAATAAAGGTACCTTGAAATCATCTATTTCATTTATTCTATTTTGCAAAGTATTTGAAACATGGAAGAATTTTAGATTAGTTTGAAAAAATATTTTAATATTCTGTCTTCTGTTGTTGTTGTTGTCCCCCTTTCTTTGAGACAAGTTGGGTTGTAAATGAGTTCTTTGTTTGCATATATGTGTTAAAATAATGTAATAAACAAGAAAAAGTTAAATATTTTTGATTGTTTGAATCAACATTTTAAAGTCATTATTATGAATCTTTTATATTCAGGGTCAGTTTTGAAAATCTAATTTAATATCCTCTCTTTTGCTTGTTAGCATTAATTCGTTCATACTAATTTAGCGTTTGTGTTTCTTTTTTTCTTTATTTCTCTATTGGTCAGTATGTAAGTTCCAAAGTTTTCTTCAAGGCCAGTTTCATTATTTTTTTATTACCTTGGAACCAATCTAATTATGCTATAATTTACCTTAAACTATTTGACCCAACTTTTGCAGGATTGAAATTGTAAATTCTATGTGAAAGGGGCACTTTTTGTGAATGTAGATTTTATGCATTCATTAGAGAATGAAGTTTGATCTCTAGGATGTATATACCTGTTAAGAGGGAAAACATTTAAACTTGATTATTATTTCTTTATCCAATAGGAAATGAAATATAATATCTTGGGGGATATGATTATTTGGATAATAAGGGTGAAAATCTGGCAATTTATTTATTTTTATATCAATCTATTCAAAATGCTATATTTGTTTTCAAAGCATTTCAATACAAACAAAATGTATATCTGATCATAAAAATTTTAATTGGGGAAGCTCAGAATAAATATTGATATTATGAATTTTCTTTGTATTTGCATTTTTTTGAATGTGTGGATAAAAATTTGGATGTCAGTCTAATTGTGTAATGAAAATTATGAATATCTAATCAATTGTGTCTTCTTTTTTTTTTTCCAAAGAAGTGTTAGTTATGATTGTTCTAATTTTGACATTCTTCTATACTGTCAGTTTATTGATATAAAATGTTACTACTAATTTTTAAAAAAATTCAGCATAACTTTCATTAAAAAAATGTTCATACTTATTTCTTAGCATTAATAATAGGAATTAAATTTTATTTTTATTTGTAATAGAAACTCAGTAAAGAACTGCGGGAAGTTAAAGGTAAACTTCAGTCCTATAGAGAAGAAAAAGAAGCTTTGTCTCAGGAACAGTCATCCTTGTTTAAGGAGAAAACTCGTTTAGAGTTGACTATTAAAGATCTCCGTGATGAAGTTGAAGGTGATGATAGTTCACGGAAAAGAGCTGAAAGAGAGTTGGAGCGACTTAAAGAAACTATTTCTGTAAAGTTAACTCAACTTGAAGATATTCGTCCTCGTTATGAGGCTCAAAAGAAAAGAGAAGAGGAATGTACTCGAGAGTAAGAATATATTATATTATTTACACGATATATCATGTTAAAGGCTAAAGGTTTGTAGTATTTAAACTGATGAAAAAAAATTTACTTAAAATTTTGCTCGATATTAGATTTTAATTAAAAAATGCTTATTTAGATAAAGCTTGATTTGTAGTAAACCTCTTAATACATTTTATGATGTTTTAATATCTGTCTCTTAGCAATAATCCTAGTAATGAGATTTTATACAAATTTTATGAATGCATTCATTATTGAAAGATACATTGTATCTTTATAAAAAAAATTTATTTATTCTTAAATAATATATATATATATTTAAAATTATTTTTTAGAAACCAATATTCTGAAACTTAATTTTTATCCATAAAATGTATCTATTTATGTAATAAATTATTGAATTATTCAGCTTTAATGTTTATTAAAAATTGGCTTTCATTCCGAAAGTAACTGGAAGCAAATGCATGGAATCATAGTTGCAATTATTTTTAAAGATAACATTTTAGCATTTTGTTTAACTGTCATTTTTTAACCAAATGCTAATTTTTTGAAAAAATCTTTTCTAGATTGAGTCTAAAAGAACAAAAGAGAACAGAATTATATGCCAAACAAGGCAGAGGGAGCCAATTTACATCTAAAGCTGAAAGGGATAAGTGGATTCAGAAAGAGCTAAAATCTTTACAAAAAGCTATTCGAGATAAAAGAGAACAGGTTTGTCCTTATTTTATTTAGTTGAATCATCAGTTTTTAAAACTATGTTTTATTGATAATAGAAAGCTTATTAGAATTAACGTTATTTATTACAAATTAATTTTCAAAATATTTTTGTAGATTTATTTTTATAATTTTCCTGTCATGTATAGATAGAATTCCTATTTTTCTTTATTGCTCAACATAAAAACATTTCCTTTATTGCTAACTTATTTTCTTTTAATGTTTTAATTATAATGTTCGAAGATAATTTTTTAAATATAAAATAGTTAGTGTATAGTTTAAATGCATTTTTTATTTTATCTTTACAACATTGTGGAGAATTCAATGTTATAACTGCATCCCATGGCATGATAATTAGTTGAAACACTAATCTTTTCTTCCTTGCATTTATCTTACTGATATTTTCTTGCTATAAAATTATTGGATGAGTTGTTAGATTTCAATCAAAAAATGTTTTCAAAATTAGTTATATTGCTTTCCTGTCTTCTTCATTTTTGCTCTTAAATAATTTTTGAGTTTTTTCTCAGTAACTGTAGATATGCTTAAAAAAGAATATATTGTAAATGGATTGTATTTACTTAAAATTTGATTTAAAAAATATCAATACACATAAGTGACTGTATTTTTGAGGTATATGGAAGTACTTGGTTTATTATTATTTGAATCCTTTCCGTATCTTTTTTCCTTAATAGATTGAACGGCTACAAGAAGATTTCACTAAAGATGGTGAGAAAAAGAAAATGCTTGAAGTTAAAATTGAAGTAAGTTTTTAAATAATGTTGATATTTTTAAAACATCTATTAATAATTTTAGGTATTTAGTGAGTAATTATTTTAAATACAGATTAAAATACAATTTAATGGGAAAACCATTTCACAGTTTAACATATTATTAATGAATATTATAATATAAATTCTTTTAAAGAATTAAGAAGCAGTTTAATGTTATTTTTCATAATTTTATTTTGTTGTAATCCATCGAAAATCCATTGTTCTTATATTATGATTTTTTTTTTTTCATTTTGAGTATCTTTTGGTGATGTGATAATTCTTTTATTAAATTTTAATACAATTTTTTAGTAATGTATAATTATATATAAAATTTTATTGATTTTTATTTAGTATTTTGTGTACTCTAGTAGTATTGTAAAACTTGTTTATGCTTTAGGAACGTACTAAAGAATTAGAAAATCATCGTGAGAGCATTGATAACCAAAATAAAAACTTTTATGAAATGAAAAAGAAGAAAGATGCTCTCCAAAGTGAAAGAAAGTAAGATTAAAAAATTGTTTTTTAGAAATGTAAGTTATTAAAAAATGGTGGTTTGGTAGAAGTTGTACAAGATATATTGCATATAATGATGTATTTACCTTGTGTATAACACAATGGCTACGTAAAAACCAGAAATATGTTTTACCATCTCTATCTCATTAAAACTTTTCTATTTTTACTTTTATTTTTTTAACTCTTTAATTTTGTAAATTTAAAATTTTTAGTTTAAAAAACATTCCATTTGCTTAATGTTTAGGTGATTTGTCATATTAATAATTAATGAAGTTAATATGCCAACTTAATATGCATTTACTCTTTGTAGCGAATTGTGGAGACAAGAAAATGCAATGCAACAGAATTTGGCTATGCTTAAAGAAGAATTATCAAAGAAAGATCAAGCTCTTCGGTCCATGACTGGAAAAGTGAGTCTATTTACATTATATTTAACAATATATAAATTATCTCTTCACCTTAGGTGAATTTTGAAACAAGAATGATTCGGGGGGCATTGTTTTAATTTTAATGCTACAGTTTTTAAATGCAATATTCACTTATATTTTAAAGTAGCTAAGATGGTAAACTTAATTATATATTAATTAAGGAACATGTTAAGACAAAAAGAATTATTTCAGATATTATATATATTGGTTATTAACATTCCACAACTAATGAATCATTTGTTTCATAATAGGCTACTTTGAATGGACGTGACAGTGTAAAAAAGGTTCTCCAAACATTCCGAGAAAAAGGAGGAAGTTCAGAGCAAATTGCCAATTCTTATTATGGAATGTTAATTGAAAATTTTGATTGTGATAAAACTATTTACACTGCTGTTGAAGTTACTTCGGGAAATAAGTAAGTTGAATTGAATTTTTTTAAAAATTTTGATTAAAAATTGTAAGTTGCTGCTCATATTGTTTGCTTTATGCTGTTAAAATTCACTCAATAAATGCAAAAAATTAAACCGAAACAAAAGGGTTCAAATATCCTAAAATAATTTTTTTCATTGCAGGTTATTTTATCACATTGTTGAAAATGATAAAATTGGTACCAAAATTTTACAAGAAATGAATCGACAGCAGCTTCCTGGTGAAGTTACTTTCATGCCTTTAAACAGGTTAATGTATAAAGAAGTGCAATATCCCAACACAAACGTAAGTATATTTGATTTAAAAAATGTTATATGTTTATCTGTTTTAGTGCTAAATCCTTATTTAATTTTTAATCTATCCCAAATAGGATGCAATTCCAATGATAAGCAAACTAAACTATGAATCAAAGCATGAGAGGGCTATGAAGTATATTTTTGGAAAAACACTAATCTGTCGTAGCTTAGAAGTTGCTACTCAGATAGCTCGTACATCTAATCTGGATTGTATCACACTTGAAGGTTAGAAATTTTATTTATAGCTAAAATTACTGTATATTTGACATGTAGTATGTTTAAACTATTAAATTGGTCTCTATTAAGTTATTTTACTAAATATAAATGAATTAAAATTTTGCATTAAATAAACTTGTATGTTTGTGCTAGTTCTTTAAAATCTTTTTTCTATCTTTTTACAATGGTCTATACATTAAGCAGAAATAAATTTGTGTTGTATTTTATGATAAATATGTTTTGTGTATTCTGTAATGTGATGTAAAAAATTTTTCTTGTAGCCAAAATTATTCTGACATTAACTTTGTTTCATGAGGCCTTAAATGAGTTATGTAATTTTATGTATTTGGTATATTTGCTGCAAATTTTTTAAAGAATTATAATATATATATTTCTTAATTGTGAAACCATGAAAAATACTGATGTATAATTTTGTTAATTTTTTATTTGTAGATTTATTTTTAGCTTGTTCTTTCAATATAATATTAATTATTGACCCTATTTTTGCCATTTTAGAGGATCAGTAATTTTATTTATCAGTTTATTTTTTCAATATTTTTAAAATGTGAAATCTTTTTATTTCTAAATTTATTTTCATTTAAAATCAATAATAACTTATTATGAATTATATTAAAATTTTTAATATTTCCTGCAACAGAAAATATTATATAGTAATCCCTCAGTATAGTATACTATAATCTTGCCGATTTGCCAGAAGATTACTGGAGCAATGATGATTAAATTTAAAAAGTTCTTATTAGAAGTGTTTATATTAATTATAAAATGTACATAATAATATTATAGACAGTAGGTATTATAAAATATTTTTCAAATTTGACTAGCAGCTTTTTTTATGGGATTTGTTGTTCACTGACATTAGCGTGCAGTAATTTTTTTAAATATTTTTTTATCATGCACAATTCACCTTTTTGAGAATTCCAGACAATGTTGGAGGCTTTATTGAAGTACTAGACTACTTGAAGGAATCATGTATATTCTAGAATATGTTAAATATATATAAATATTTTGTTATTCTTCGAATATTCTAGTTTAAAAATTGTGTTGATTTAATTAGAGAATATAAAATTTTTGCAAGGATATTAAAAATAACTTGATTATGTGTTATGCATTATATCAATTTTAATTATTTATTTTTAATTTTTATAGGTGATCAAGTATCCCATAAAGGTGCTTTGACCGGTGGTTATTTTGACACAAGGAAATCGAGGTTGGATTTACATAAGGCCCATATGCAGCTAGTAACTGAAATTACAGAGCAAGAAAGGCAGTTAACTCAGCACAGAAAGACTTTGGCAAATATCCTTTGTTAATTGTAATTGATATAATTGAGTTTTAACTAATTCAAGTCCTATTTTATATGAAGTTGAAAATTGAAATATTTTCTGTTCTTTTATAAATATTGAAATTACAGTATTGTATTTTTGACCATTCAACGTCAGCAGAATAAAGAATATATTTATAAAATTGAGATAAGTATCAATAGCTGATAATATTGAAAATATTTTTCTTATGTCCTGTTGTTGTGTTGTGAGTTATGGCACTTTACAAGCCCGCTGACAGTTATGTCCTGTATTTTAATTAAACAAAATGAGAATTGGGAATATAATCTTAAAAGATTTATTGTGATTCTATGCATTGGACCTTTTTGGAAGGAAAGTGCTCTGGAAATTTGAAAGAAAGAAACTGTTTAAAATAAAGTTTAAATAATGATCATACATTAATAAATTATTATATTTTTCCCTTTGAATTCCATTAATTAACCTAAATATTACTATACAGTTTTTTTCTCACATTTTTAGTATTGCTATAAAGTATAATATTTACATTCTGAATTCAATTTAATTTTGATTATACTGGATTTAAATAGGAAGTATATATACTTAGCAAAGAGTTAATTTAAGGAAGGAAATCTATTCTTTATTAAAATTTTTAAGTTCATTTTATGTTTGAATATTAGATTTAATTCTTGGGCAGAAATTTTAAAAATTTTTAACAATTAATTTTTTAAATGTTATAAAATCAAAATTGTATCCTTTCTTTTTGAATCTTACTTTTTTTTTCTTACATTTCAATCTTGTTCATCTGCTATTGGTTTTTGTGATTTTTTATCAATTCAATTGAAAGTTTTAAAATGTTTATAAAAATGTGTAATTTAAAGATATGAAAATCATCTTTTCCAGCATTTGCTTATTCTTAAATACAAGTGCTATTTGATATTTTTTGGTTTTTTATTAAGCTTATATAAATAAGATATATAACATCATTATGAGTCATAATCTTCAGCTGAATTGAATAATTTTACTTTTTTTCTATGGTGCCTAATTTTATATAATAAACAAATGTAATTATCTTTAACTCTTCATACATATTGAAAGCCAAATCAATCAAATTGTCAGTGATATGCAAAAAGCTGAAACCAAGAACAGCAAAAACAAGTAAGTAATGCCAAATAAAGTTATTTTCTTTATTCCTTTTATTTAAAATTGTCAATTGGAATGCCTATCAAGCAAACAGTACTAACCTTTCATGATATTATTGTCTTGTAGATGTGCATGTTTTGATTGATGAATTATTTTGTTTCAACTGTAATGCATAAAAAAGTGTTAAGAATATAATTTTTTTTCTTATTTACATTATTAAATTATTCAATAAAAAATTAAATGTACCTTTTTAATCTAATGAATCTAATGAATTCATAATATATATGTGCATATGCAATCATTGTAAAAGAATATATGTATATATATACATAATGTATTTGCACTAAAAAATATGTGAAATTACTCACTGCATTAGAAACTCATTTCCTCTTTTGTTTATAAATAAATTAGTTTCATGTAAATAAAGTATTGTAACCATCAAAAATTTTAAGCTAAAGATAATTTTTTTTAAAAAAATTTTGATAAATCTGTTTTTTTTTTTTTTTTTTTTTTTTTTTTTTTTTT
>JAOUZG010031333.1:1778631-1839175 GCA_026289955.1 Argiope argentata
TTTTTTTTTTTTTTTTTTTTTTTTTTTTTTTTTTTTTTTTTAAGATTTATATCAAATTTTTGGCAAAATCCATTCAAAGGAATTTTTTCTTTCTGGCTGACTGAATATAAGATAACTGCAAAATAAATCAAATTTTTAATTAAACCTGTCAAGAGGCTTAATGTATGTCAGTTTTTATATGATAACAAAAAAATTAAAAATAACTCATAAATTAAAATCAAAATGATAATTTATATATGATAACAATGAAATTTGATGTGTAATTTTGTAACTGCATTTGTGATTATATGTCAAATTTTAGTTTCAATTGATTGTGAAAAGTGTACTAAAATACAAATTCAATTTTCTATATTCTTAGGTGTATGCCAAAGATTAATTGCCAAATATGCCACATACATTCATTAAAAATGCTAAAATCACGACAAAATTGTTTTGTAAGTTTTATTCATTAGTACCATTAAGGATTCTTGGTCTTTAGGTCTTTTGATGTTTTTATAATATCAAGCTAAAACAGATATTGAATGTTATTTTTATAAAAATATAAATGGTACACCATATAACTAATATTAACATATAGAGAAAGCAATCTTAAATTTTGTTTTTTAATCTTCAGTTTAGATTGAAGATTATTTTGTAGTATTTATACATTTTTATAATAATAATAATTAAAAGGAGCATTACATTTATTGTTATAATTTAAGCTATGTAGTCCAAAACCTGGCATGCATACCTTTATATGGTATAATTTTTATTTCTCTTTCTTTTTAATAGAAAGGAATCAGAAGTGTGGATAGTATTTTATAATGATAATAGAAGTTGCGAGTTTTGTTAATGTTCATTTCATTAATCTATTGTTTCTCTCTCTTTTTAGAGATGTTTTTGATAAGCTAAAAGCTGACATTCGTCTTATGAAGGAAGAGGTAGCAGCTCTTGAAAGATCACATCATCCAAAGGTAAGTATTCTAATAATTGGCAAAAATATAAACATTTTAGTACCTGAGTAATGTCACCCCTCTTTTTTTCTGTTCTTTTATTAGGAAATATTATAAATGTATGTATAAAGAAATTATTTTAAATTATATACCAAATATTTATATTGTAAAAATTCATAGTAATTTTTTTTTAATGAAACCCTAAGTAAATGGTACATCACTGCAAAGTCTAAAATATTAGAATTCTAATATTTTCTTCCTTTTCCTCTAGGAAAGAAGTTTAGCAAGCCTTGATTCTAGTCTCAAATCAATGCAATCCACTGAACAGTCTCTGCGCAGTGAGCTTCAGCAGGATTTATTAAATCAACTCTCTGTTACTGATCAGCAGGAAGTTGATCGATTAAATGATGATATTCGTAAGCTCACTCAAGAGAACAAAGAAGCCTTCAGTGAAAGAATGAGGGTAATTTTTCACCCTTATTTATTTCATTAGTTTATATTTCATCTATTTTTCTTATTCTCAATTTAAACTTCTTAATTCCTAGTAAAAAATCTCTCTATTTCCGTTTTTAAGAAATGTTAAAATTTGTTGTTAACTATTTAGATTGAGGAATAAGATTATATTTTGCTCTTTCATAGAAATGTCTTTCTTTTCTCATTTTTTTACAATGTTTAAATAAAATTATAGAATTTAAATGTTAAATAAGGTAACTAAAATGTTATTTGCATATTTTAAATTAACTTTTTCTGAAATTATATTGTCTCAAAATTACAGTTTTTAACTAATAACATTATGATTGTAACATATAAGTTATTAATATAAGATATTTAATTTTTTTACAGCTGGAAGCTGAAAAAAATAAGCTTGAGAATCTTCTAAATAATAACTTGTACAGAAGAAAAGAAGAATTAGAAGCTGTAAGTAAGCTTTATTTGTATGTTTTAAAAAAGGAAGCATTTTTTTTTCTATGCTGGCTCTAATTTAAATATCATACCTTCTTAATTAGGCTCTTCAAGAAATTTCAGTAGAAGATAGAAGGAGAAAGCTGGATAACAGTAATGCCGAATTAGCTGCTATTAACAACAGAATAAATGATGTGAATAAAAGTGTCAAAGGTACTTTTAGCACAATATTTACATGTTATGTTTAAAAAATCTGATGCAGTTTGATTATAAGTTCTTGTTTTCATTATAAAAAAGAAAGGGGGACATTTGGAAATAAAGTGCTCATTAACGGAGGTAATACAATTTTAATTCATCAGTATTGCCCCCTTTTTTTGTGTGTGTTTTCATATCTTTTACATAAGGTGTTATTCCTGTAAAGAGTACTTAATGGAATTAATATTGAATACAAATGTGAAATTGCAAAATTTGAAATAAAAATAATTTGATATAAAACAATATAAATGTTTTTTATCTTCTGATTTAAGCATTTGCTCTTTCTATTAAATGATTAAAAAGGTCATTTAGTTTGGAGATTTTCAGGATTTATTTTTATTGTATTTAATAAAACTTAAGAGGGTTTTTTTTTTATTAAACAGTATAATTATATAAGTATTAATGTTACAAAATTGTTTTACAGAACTTGAGCAAAAATTTGAAAAATTTAATCAAGAACAGAAAAACACGCAGAAAGAATTAGAACATTGGAAAGCACAAGAACGTGACTTCCAAGAAAGAATTAATGAAGATGCAAAAGATTTGGAGAAAATGACTAGTAAACAGTCATTACTTCTTAAGAAGGTAGTTTCATTTCTTCATTTGTTAATCCCTTTTAATTAAATTATAATTGCTATTATCATATTAGGCACATAATGATATATTCGAATGCTATTATTTTATTTTAGTTTGTTTTTAATATTCTAAACGTATTTTTATTTATCTAGAAAGATGAATTCACCCGAAAAATCCGAGAACTTGGCTCATTACCATCAGATGCATTTGAAAAATATCAAAATCTTAGCTATAAACAGGTAAGATTTTATTATATATTTTTATAAATGCCAAAAAGGTATTTCTCTATTTTTAAATAAAATTCAGCATTTTAAAAAGATATTGGAATTATAAATCATGAGGGGTCATTTTATTTCTTTACATTATATATAATATAAAAGTGATTCGTTTTGTTAATAAATGTTCTCTTATCTTTGTTATTTAAGTTTCCTGTTTAAGCTTTCTTTACTTCAGTCTATTTTAACTCTTATTTTTTATTATACATTCTAATTCTATGGATTTCCTTTTGTCTAATAGTTATATAAGAAATTAGAACAATGTAATCATGAGCTCAAGAAATACAGCCATGTGAACAAAAAGGCTTTAGATCAGTTTATAAGTTTTTCTGAACAGAAGGAAAAGCTAGTGAATCGAAAGGCAGAACTTGATCGTGGATATAATGTAAGTTTTCTACTTTTTTACGTTCTTTAAAGTTTAATTTAAATTATTTTATTAAATGTGTTTTTAAAATTGTATTTAAAATGTGTTTTCAGTCTATCATGGAACTGATGAACGCATTAGAACAACGTAAATATGAAGCCATACAGTTGACTTTCAAGCAGGTATCAAAATATTTCAGTGAAGTATTCAAGAAGCTTGTTCCTCAGGGTCATGCTACTCTTGTTATGAAAACAGACAATGATGAGACTGGCTCACAAGTATGTCTTGACAATTGACTTTTCAATATCTCCTTTGTTAATACTTAATTATACCATTACCATTCCTAAAAACAGAATTTTTTGGCTGCGAATTACTGTTCAGTGGAATTTTAATAGCAATATTTATAAATCTTTTTTAATAATAAATTCAAATAGGTGTGAGCAAGTTATATTATCATGTGAGATCATGTTGTTTTCGTTTGGGTTTTTTGAATAATTCAAAAGATGGAAATCACGAAGTCAATGAACAAAGCATAAATGGAAATATTCATCAACATTTATTAGAACAAATGATGACTTAAAAATAATAATGTTCTCACATGATATGTGATCATAGATTTCATTTTCCTTTTAATTTTTGTTAACTTTTATTTTTGCGCAGTTTATTATACAAAAGCTGCATTTTCAATAAAGGGTTGAGTTATTTTAAACTTGAATGAGCTGTACTCATCGATGAAATACTGATTAATATTACTCTGATTATTTTCATAGTTTTGATCTGTAATCAGGGAGGGAATACTGATAAATAATATTCTGATTATTTATATCTTTTTTTAAAAAAAATTTCATGTTTATTTATATTAGAAATATCTAATAAAAAAACTACTTTTATATACTACAGAGCTCGGCCCCTGCACGCTTTTGCTTTTGAATCTCAATATTGTCCTTGTGATGTTGTCAATCATTATACTATAGAAATCACAAATTTAATTTTTTAACACCATGAGTTTACTTTAATACCTTAGATTTTTATTAAAATAGGCAGTAAAGTTTAAATTATTTATTTTATTACCAATCCTGGCTATTAAATTACTTATTTCTTTGAATTTAGTTTCTATTATTATCACCTGCTACTTATTAAAACAATTTTAATTGCATTTTTTTTTTGTTATAAAATCTTTTTAATATTTGTTAGCGCTTACATGTCATTTTGAAATTATGATGTATTATTTTTAGGGTGCCAAAGCTCAGTCTGTTGAACAGTTTGTGGGAGTTGGAATTAGGGTAAGAAACAAATTTTCTGTTGAACATCTTTATTTGTTTCTAATGTTAATATATTGTAGAAAAGCATTCAATTTTTAAATATGTTTTATTATCACTTTTGTGTTTGAAACTTATAAATTGTCTTCAAATCATGAAATATATATATATATATATATATATATATATAATGTGTGTTTTAAAGGTTTCCAATCACATGCAAATTTTTGATTTCTTTAATCTGTAGCTTTTATTATAGTATTATTAACTTATAGTTAATAGAATTGGAAATCATACAGTTACATATCAAAATAAAAAAAATACCAATGTGATATTTACTGTAGATTAATATTTAAGTTACAAATATTTAAATCAACATTACTATAAATTAAATCAAAAGTAGTAGTATTATTGCCTTGCAGTTGTAGCGGATTGTACTAGGCCCAACTCCCAATCTTATGGTTAGTAGCCGAGTAACATATCCATTGTACCAAAAGTGCACTTCAGTCCAAGGGATGTTATCTGGCTTATATAGCTTTCACCATATCCTCTCTCACCAGTGAGTTGGTGGTTAGATGAACTATATAAATGCACAAAGCTTTATGGCGATCATATGTTTTTGAGAGGTTTGGTGTAGATGTTAGCTGTCATATTTAATGCGCTTCTCGGTCTTGATGTTGCTCATAAAGAGCACCACGGCAGTTTAATGAACCTGCATACGTAGGTTGCTTTATCCAATGTCGCCTGGTACACCATTGTGGCGGTGGCTAATCATACTAGGGTTCAAATTCCCAATCTTATGGTTAGAGTCGAGTGACATAACTGTTGGACTAAAAGTGCACTTCTGAGGTATGTTATCTGACTTAAATAGCTTTCTCCATGGTCTAATTACATATGAATTGCAGGTCTCATTTACCGGAAAATCGGGTGAAATGAAAGAGATGCAACAGTTATCAGGTGGACAAAAATCATTGGTAGCTCTTGCCTTGATATTTGCTATTCAAAAATGTGATCCTGCACCATTCTATCTTTTTGATGAAATTGACCAGGCCCTTGACTCGCAGCATCGTAAGGCTGTTTCAGGTATGATATGTTTTCTATCTCTGTTCCTATTCTTTACTTTAACTGCATATAAATCTTTTTCTAAGAAAACTTTTTATCATGTCAGAACATATTTTTGGGATGAGGTTTTTGGCATCAATAAAAATTTGTTGGCGAAAAATAAAAAATTTATTATCTGCATGATCATCTAAAAAAATCATCTTTTAATAATGTGTTGCCATCGCATTTATAAAAGCTCTGATTTTTAAAAAATAATTTAATGACTACTACAATTAAAACCTTGAAAATTGTAATTTTTAGTGTGTGATTATATGAATTGAATTAAATAAATAGGAAATGTGATATTTTTTAAACAATAAATGCGAGACAAAGTTTTTTTGATCGTTTCAATACTAAAGTTATTAATTCAATGAAACAATTCAAAATGAATAATTATATAATTTAACTTAAAGAGCATTTGATGCCCGGCTTTTCAAGAAATTAAGTTCTGACATGATACATTGAAATATGTAGAGCAGATTTCTTTTTAAAATTTTTTATGATGATTTTTAGCTAATTGTTAAAGCTGACCATTATTTATTAAAATTATCTTGTAGTATAACACAGAATGTTCAGATAACTGTCTACTATTGTTAAATGCTTATGAATTGATATTAGTATACCATTTTATTATTTATGTTTTTTCATTCAAAATATTACATTTAAATATGGGACATTCCAGTATTTATATAAGATAAGAGGATTCATGAAAAAATATTCATCTTGTTGGTTTTGTTTCTTAAGGTGGAAAGGGATTATTTCTAAAGAAATAAAACCATTTTTTTTTTCCATAAATCCTGTCAATAGCTCCTTCGTGATATATGAACTTCTTCAAGTAATTAAGATTTCTGCTCCTCTAAAAAAATGAATTTTTCCAGAATTACTTTTTGAGTCTACCTAAGGGTTTGTTATAGTTAGAATTTCTACTCTGTGTTGAAATACTTCAATTTTTTTCTGATCCGTTTAGAAATATTTAAATTTTGACAATTGTTGTTGTTTTTTAACCAAGAGAAGAAATAAGTCTTTACATGAAATTTTTTGTGAAATATAGTGCTTACTTACCAAAAGTCTTGCCCTTATGTATTATGAATAATGTGAAAAGTATTAAATTTTTTATAAATTGAATCAATAGTTAAATAAAAATGAATAGATATCTAGTTACTTATATTTTATACTCTATGCTTTTAGACATGATTCATGAACTTTCTCAAGATGCACAGTTCATTACAACTACTTTCCGGCCAGAGCTTTTAGAGAAGGCAGATAAATTTTATGGTGTAAAATTCAGGAATAAGGTAAGTTCTCAATCTTATATACCAATTTGGTTACTCTGCCAATTTTTTATGAATTATGTAAATGTATTTTTGAATAACAGTTAGTTATATTTCTTAATATTAGAAGTTTGATTTGCCACCATTCATCTTCAATTTCAGGCACTAACTCTCTAGTTGGCATTACTAAAGCAACTCTAAATTTATCTTTAAAGAAAGGATAGACAGTAGGAAAGAATAGAGGAAGGATTTTTAGATGTTTTAGCAAATTATTGAGAGAACTGTGATCTTTATATGCATATATATATAATAGAATATAAATACATCATTATCTTTTTAAAACTCTTTAAAATAAAATAAAAAAAAATTATTCTTAAAATGTTACACAATTTTTAAAAATATTAAATATATATATTCTTTTTTTATGAAATAAGAATACTATTGAATAAAGCCGCATATTGTTTTATAATTTCATTTAAATAGCAATTTTTTTTAAAAAAATATTTTAATGCATTGAATTTATATTAGAATTTTGTATTTTCTGAACTGAAAGTAATCTTGAACTATCTAATTAGAACTTGAAACAATAAATGCATGGTTAATTATTATTTTAATGTTGGAACCTCAATTTTTATTCTTAATTAATGGGATTTCCTTCAATATTTAAACAATACATTTCAAAGTCTTTTAAATCTAAAATTAGCATTAGTTTGGACAAAAATAATTGTAGATGTTACTCTTGTGAACCCATGAAAAGTATATTTTATCAGACTTTTTTCAAGATATAATGCACCTTTTAAAATATAATGCACAAAGTTCCATCATGCATCTATTTCTCGATTCATGAGTATAAATTGAATCAAAGTATCATTATTATTATAGCAGTAATTCTATTCAGAAAATTTTGTCGATACAATTTTGATAGTTTCAGTCATTTATTTGTGCCCTCAAAAAATGTGTTTCTGGTCTGGAATTTTCTTTGCTTAGTTAATTTTAAAAGGTTAGAGTGAAAATACATGTAATTTTTTTCTCGTATGATTTGTAGGTTTCAAAAGATAATTGGACACTGTTCTTTATTTATTCATAGGTGAGCCACATTGAAGCTGTCTCTCAAGAAGAGGCAAGGGACTTTGTTGAAGATGACACTCCTCATAGTTGAAAAGAAAAACTTTCCCCTCACCTTGTTCAATTCTCATGTGTTCTAATATCGATTGAAGGTACAAAGTGTAAAATAGAAGTAAGGTGCCCGGTGCTTTGAGTACTGGGCGGGGACATGATGTGTAGGTCAGAGACTTAGTAGGTTTCGCATTTGCAATGTCATTTGGAGCTTCATATCAGCATTTTGTACATGTCTCTTCTCATTTATTCATTTTTATGGCTTCACTTTATAAAAAAATGATGAAAAAAAGGAAAAAAATCATTTAATTTTCAAGTTATATCTTCATAAAGAGTTGTTTTTGATATTTTAATAGTGTATTATGTCATTTGTTGGAGAGTATATAGTTGCTGCTACTTTATGGACTTTAGCAATGTTTATGTGTACTTTTTTTATGATGTCATCATTGTAAAGAGTACAACAAAAATTTTATTCTGGCGAGGAAAAAAAAAGAGTACGTGTTTTCCCGAATTGTTACCTGAAAATAAAAAAAATAAAGCACTGTGATTTCAAAAACAAAAAAAAGAAGAAGAAAAGTTCAATTCTATTTTACAAAATGACGAAGACAAGTAATAAACATGCCAGAGACTCTTAAAAAGTTGTGCATTTTTCTAGATAACAGGTTGGTATTAGAGATGTTATTTTGAGTACTGTTTCAATAATAGATTGTACATATTTTTATTTAATAACTATCTCTTATATAGCTTTGCTGTTTCTTGAATCTGAGGTGTGAAAATTATCATTCTTATGTGATTTTTTAGCATATTATATATATTTTATTTAAAGCATAATTCACATTTACTCATTTGTATGGTTTGTGGTGGATTCAATCTTGTTATAAAATTTTATTTTGTAATATATTCCTTAGAGGTTTTTATTATTAATGTCAACTTAATTTATTCCTTCTTTTATCATTGGAACCCTTCGTGTATAGTTTAAATACTTATTTTATCATAAAATTTTATTCTATATATTTCAAAACCATATCAAAGGTTTATTACAAGCTATTTGAAAGATAGTGCAAATGCTCCGCTTTGATTGAAACGAAAAGTTATTCGCTGAAGATATTTTCTTATAAATTCTTAAAATTTTATCTTATAGCTCTAAGAATTTTTAATTTTAGCTATAGGTTTGTAAAATACTAAGTAGCTTCTACTTAAATTAATTTTTAATTCTATGCTGTTCTGGCATGATATTTTCTATACTTCCTGTTGAGCGAGGAGAAATTTTGTTGTTTCTTGAGAACCGAATTGGGTGATATCCATTGTGAATTCATACTATGTAGCATAGTCATTACATATTAAAAAATTAATGTGTAAAAAGATCATCTCAGATTCTTGTGAATATATTTTTTAAATCTCATTTGTTATCATGCCAACCTTCATTTCTTTTCCCTCTTTTTTTTTTTTTTAATTTATAGTTGGAATATATGTCTGAAATTTTTGTATCCTAAACTCTGCCTCTCCTGTACTGGTTACAATTTTATGATTGTTCCTTGTTAAATTTACAAGACACTTTTTATCTGAAATCAAATTGTAGCTCTGTGCAAAGGTGGAATAAATTTTTGACAAAATGTTTGCATAAGTTAATGCTCTTGGGTCTTTCTTTGTTTTCTGTTAAATAACATTTCACTTAGTATCAAATTTTGTTATATGAGGGAAATGATAAAGTGCTGGAAAAAAAGAAATTTGAGCATCTACTGAAAACATTCTAGTTGAGCATTGTAGATATCTCAAATATTATTATTATTATTATTGATTTATATGATTTTTTTAATATTTAAAATTTATCCTTAAGTATAAAGCATCTCTATTGTATATCCAAGAAAAAAAAAACATAGATTATTTTATATCCTTGCAATGTATGTTCAGACAAATGCTTAAACATAATTTTCGCATCTTGGGATGACAATTTATTACCTTTTTTAATAAAAAATGATGTAAAGATATTTACTGAGATATAGTAAGCTTTTAAAAACATTATGAAATAAACTACCGTATTAGTTCACTTTTAATCAAAAAGTAGTTAGCTTTTTGAAAATCATTTTTAAGAAAACAGCTACTGCCCGAAAAGTAATTCATTGCCAGCTTTGACTCTGTTAAATCTAACAATCTGCCTAATATAGAAAAATTATGTTCCGACATGATATATTGAAGTATGCATAGCAGATTTCAATTTTTAGTATTGTTATTTGTTTTGCGTTTGCTTTAATTTAAATATACGTACGGTTTGTCAACTCAGGTCAGTCAACTGTGTTGAAACTGCTGACAACTCGATAATACTATCGGAAAAAGACTAATTCCCGAAAAAATAATTTAGCTCAACTTTTAATTACTGTGGAAAGTCTAAACATTAAATTATGATGAGTAAGTGGAAATTCGGTTATTGATTTTCTCACAAAAATAATATTTTTAAAGCTAACACTTTCTAAAAAGAATTGTTATTTTAATATTTATAACATTGTAAAAGTCAATAACGATAAATAATCTCAATCACATTTAATGTTATTATGTAAAATATTTTTCGTGCCAACTCGGAATTTTTTTTTTCACTTGAGCTAACCACACGCGCAATCAATATGCAAGCTTGAGTTAAATAAAAAATAATATAATTAGAAACGATACGGTACTCATATATACGTGAGAAAAAAAACCGAATGAAAAAATATGTATTGGAGCGGAAATAAAGGTTAAAGAATGAAAAACTGGAAATGCGTTCATTCTTCTTCATCTCGTCTCTTACATATTTTCCCTTAGCAAAGTAGAATCAACGGAGAGTGGTGGTCTTTGTTTTCCAAAGCTTTCATTTGTGTTCAAGTTATTCATGTGAACAGGTTTCTCGTGATTTATGGCGGCACGACGAGAATTAACAGACTTTGAACGTGGAATCTTAGTTGGAGCTAGACGCATGGGTCATTCCATTGCGGATATCGTTAGTGAATTCAACATTCCGAGATCCACAGTATCAAGAGTGTGCCGAGAGTATGAAATTTCAGGCATCCCATCACATCATGGACAGCGCAGTGGGCGACCACCTGCACTTAACGACCGAGACCGCCGACGTCTGTGTAGAATGGTCATTGTTAATAGACACGCAGCACTTCGTCAAATAACTGCAGGAATCAATGTGGGACGTGTCCGATAGGACTGTGCTTCGAAATTTGTCTTCCTTGGGCTATGACAGCAGAAGACCGACTCGAGTGCCTTTACTGACAGCACGACATCGCCTGCAGTGACTCTCCTGGGCTCGTGAGCATATCGACTGGTCCCTAGACCAGTGGAAAACCGTGGCGTGGTCAGATGAGTCACGATTTCAGTTGCTACGAGCTGATGGTAGAGTTCGAGTGTGGCGCAGACCCCACGAAGCCATGGACCCAAACTGTCAGCAAGGCACTGTTCAAGCTGGTGGTGGCTGCATAATGGTGTGGGCTGTTTTTACATGGCATGGACTCTGTCCTCTGGTGCAACTGAACCGATCATTGACTGGAAATGGTTATGTTCAGCTGCTTGCAGATCACTTGCAGCCATTCATGGACTTCACGTACCCACACAACGATGGGATTTTTATGGATGACAATGCGCCATGTCACCGGGCCAGAATTGTTCGCGATTGGTTTGAAGAACATTCCGGACAATTCCAGCGCATGATCTGGCCACCTAGATCGCCCGATATGAATCCCATCGAGCATTTATGGGACATCATCGAAAGGTCCGTTCGTGCCCAAACTCCTGCACCATCTACACTTTCACAATTATGGATGTCTATACAGACAGCATGGCTCAATATTTCTGCACAGGACTCCCAACGACTTGTGGACTCCATGACACGTCGAGTTGTTGCACTTCGCCGGGCAAAAGGAGCATCGACAATTAACAGTCATCCCATGACTTTTGTCACTTCAGTATATATATATATATATATATATATATATATATATATATATACACATTTGGACCCTCACCGGTGTTTGTCGACACTCACAGATATGCTCTGGTAGATGTCGGAAAGGGAGGGGCCAAAAAAGAGGCGACTGGCTGCTTCCCGCCAAATCGTTTGTTCTGTTTGGAATTTTAAAACTAATTTAAAAAATTAATTATTAAAAAAAATTCGCCTCTTTCTGAAAGGAATGATTTAGAACCTAAAACACACAGTGCATTCAAAATGATGCTTATCTCCTAAAAGGATGCTTTAGAACCTAAAACACACAGTGCATTCAAAATGATGCTTATTTTGTAATCAATTTTTATGACAAAAATTTCCTAATACTGTATTAATATTAGACTGAAACTACGAGGATATCTGCACACTTAATTTACTTATTAGCAATTTAATTGAGGAAACAAATTCATATAAATGCTATTCGAAATAAATTATTTGATATTTCTTTTGAATTATCAAATAATTTAAAAGAATTAATAATTTTTAAATAAATTATTAAAAGAATTATTATTTTAATTTCATTAATGTTAATTAAAATTAATTAATTAAAAATTAAATTTTGAAAGAATTATTAATTGACTAGCCGCTTTTGGCGACCAGTCGGTTCGCCAATATTAATGCCGACTAAAGGTTAAATCATTTTTATATATAACTATATAACATTTTTATTATAACTTGGTCTCATAATAAATTTTTCATCAAAATATTTTTAAGCTTCAAATTTAGATAGTCATATAACTCACTTATACTATTATGTAGGCCTTAAACAGTCCTATCTTTGAAGTCCGCATCTCTCTCTGATTTTTTATCAGAGAACGTAAAATTCACTTTTAAATTAAATTGAAAATGATGAAACTTCAATTAGTACAACGACCTTTTTACTCAATCTAAGCATGTCTTTAAATAAAACTAAGAACTGAAAGCAGAATAGTCCGACATTGAATATTTATGTTCAATACAGAAATTGAAACATTATAATTATTTTAATAATTTATAAGATCTCAAGGAATTATTCAGCAAAAATTTTCACAGGTTAATTGAAACCTTCAGTTTTTAATTTTATTTTTAGATGTATATAAACGCTCTCAATAATATTTTTTTTAGGTTTATAAATATATTTCAAAAAATTATGGTTTAAATTCCTTTGGTCTTATAGATTCATATTTGTAAAATATTCTTAATATTTCAACTTCTAAATAAATAAATAAGCATTTCTATCTTCTTCAAATCTGGCTGATTTATCCAGTTCTGAATATTGCAAGTTTAGAACAATTATCATAATCTAGACCAATTATTCCAGAGTAACCTTGATTGGCTTCTTTGAGATCTTGATAAAGTGATCTAAAATCGCCAGTTTTTACCGTAATAGTTATATTGATATTTTCATAGATCGATCATCTTTGATGATTGATTTAGTTGATTGGATTTTAATTAAGGACTTTTGTCTCTAGAATTTATTATTATTCAAGGGCTTACTGTCTCAAGAATATTTTGTTAAATATGATTCACAGAGCAGATGATGTATGTAAACATTTAATTCATCAGCATTTTTTCCCTAAATCTATAATTATATATTTCACTTGGACCAATTGCTAAGAGATTATTTATATCTCTCCCCAAAAAATTAAGAAATTAGATGTTGGGTTCCGATTACAGAAGATGCCTTGTAGATGTTAAGCCATATTTGCCTTAAATAAAACTGTTTAATTGGATTAGTAATATGTGTATAGTAAAATATCATAGAAAACGTTTCCATCCATTTATTTTCCAAAATTATCATGTTTCATTTTTATTTTATTTTATACAGACACGTGCCGAAAATGACATTTTTATATGTTTAATTTGGAATGATATTTGATTTATTTTTTCACGTGAGAGAACACGATATTGTTTTGGTAGAAAGTTTTGATGTCTCTGAAATATGCGGGTAAAAATAGTTTTATATGCTTTTACAAATTTTTCATTGTTAATTGTTACGTATGCTTGTTTGAAAGAAAATGCGTTTTTATTTCACATGAATCATTAAAATGCGGAGAAAAATTACAATCACGAAGGTGAATTCTTTGATTTGCGCAAAATATCTTCTTCACATTGCTTTTTGTTCGTCGTTTCTTTGAAATGACATCATTTTAAAAGTTCGTTTAAGATTTCTTGCTTTTAAATAATTAATCTCGCTCTCAGAAGATTATCGTTTGGTGCTTTTCTAAAAATTCTTTTTCAGTTTTAACTGTCGCAGTTTTGTAATAAATTTTTATTTTGTATTTTTATTTATTTTAATTCTTTAATTGAATTATTAAATTTGATATTGCAAACGATTTTCACTTGCATTTATTGTTTTAAAATATCACATTTCCTATTTAATTCATTTCATTTAATCACGTGATGAATATTGTATTTTTCTGTTTTAATTTTGGTAGTAATTAACTTTTTTTTAAAATCAGAACTTCTGAAAATGTGATGGCAACATTTTATTAAAAGCTGATTTTTTTTGAGATCCTCGAGAAGATAAAATTTTATTATTATTATTTTTTTTTTTGCGAAATAAATTGCTGAAAAAAACGATTAAATTAAATGTTTAAAAATTCATTAAAAATAGAATTTTAATTCGTAGGTCACAACATTAGTATCATTGAAAAGCTAATTTTTTGCGCTTTAACTTGATGCAAAAATCAATTTTGTGCTGTAATATTTTCGAAAGATATAGCGAAAAAACGTTAAAATTTGTTTTATTTTTTAATTAATTAAAATTTTAATTAAAAACTCAAAAAAGGGCTCCGAGGTGCACATTCCCGGCACCCAAGGTATGCATGTACCAAATTTGGTAGCTGTAGGTCGAACGGTCTGGCCTGTACATCGCCAACAGACACACACACACACATTGTGCTTTATTATAAGTAAAGATAAAGATAAAGATTACAAAATAAGCATAATTTTCAATGCGCTGCTAGTTTTAAGTTCTCAATCATTCCTTTTAGAAACAGAGGCGAAAAACCGAATCGCGACCGAATTACAGAAAAGAAAATATAAATATCGGGCATGTTCAGCATTCACGTGCATGTCGACATTTACCGGTGTAAGTCAGAAATGAGGGTATTTAGGAAATATTTCGGACATGCACCAAGCGACTGTGTGTTTGTTGACTGACATTCACCGGTGAAAGTCGACATTCTCCAGACTGCGTGCTCTCTCGGCAACACACACATACATATATATATAAACCGTCTAGAAAAATACTTTTTATTCATCCACTCAAGTTCAAATACATTTTTTTTAAACTTGTAGTGGATGACACTAGATGCTAATACAGTTTTTTCCAGACATTAATTCATTCATTAATTTTTAATACTTTAAATAGAGTTTTAGCAGTTTGTAATGAAAATTGAAATCAACTGGCAGTAGCTCAATCGGTAAAATGCAAGGATTTCAGTAATTTTCACCCGAAGGTGATTGCTAATTCATTTCTCGCGAAAATCAATACTTTTTCTTTAAATTGTTTATATTAATTGTAATTATTTAATAAAAAGTAACTAAAATAAAAAATTTCTTTGTTGACCTAAATAGTTATTGATTTTTACTTTTTTTTTATCATGTCAGAACAGGATGTTGTTTTTAGGATGAGGTTTTTAACAAAAATCCGTAGGCGAAAAATAAAAACTATTATCTGCACGAGCATCTCAAAAAAATCAGCTTTTAATAACCCATTGTCATAACATTTACAAAAGCCCTGATGGATAAAAATAAGTTAATTACAAAAACAAATAAAACCTAGAAAAATGTCATTTTGAGCACGGGATTATATGAAATAAATAGGAAATGGGATATTTTTTAAAACAATAACATACGAGACAAAGTTTTTTTTTTTTTATGATCGTTTGCCATACTAAAGTGACTCATTCGATGAAACGATTTAAATGAATAAAAATATAATTTAACTTGCACGAGCACGTGGTGCTTGGCTATTCAAGAAATGATGTTCTGACATGATACGTGGAAATATGCATGGCAGATTTCATTTTAATCTTTATTTTTTAAAATAGTATTTGTTGGCTGAGCCTTCCAATGATGACCACCAATCCAAGTCCTGATTTGGCGTTATGAATCTCAGTGCGTACTGATAACTAATATCAACAATTTCGAAAAAGTTATGAAATTCGATATTTCTTTTAAGAAACTATTCAAATTGGATTAGGAACGTTAAATGTCTTGTGTTTTTTCATTCTCTAGTGTGCAGTGTAAAGAAAGAAAGTATCGTTATTCCTGAAATTGGGTCCTTCGAGATTTTTACGAAACTTCATTTCTCAGATCTCTATGTCTTGATGGCAGAAGGAGGGGGGGGGGGAGATAGCAATCAAATCCAGAATCACGTTTGTCTCTCTTTCTATTTGTGAACGTGGTAGTTAAATAAATGCTTGAGTGCTATAGTTGAAAAATGACGAAAAAATTTGTTGCACACTGTATACACCTGCGGCACTAACTTCATAAGCCAGATAACATCTACGATACAGAAGTCGTCTTTTGGTATAGTGGCTATGTTACTCGGATACTGGCCCTAGCGTCGCATGTTCGTATCGCGACCTTCAATCGGTACACACCGATTTTGTCTGAAGCCGGTTCAGAGAAAGTCTGTACTTCCAGTTAAATAAATATATAAGTCAAACGGTAAATACAAAACATAAAAATCTAGATAGGTAAAATGTGGCACATAGGATAAGAGTCTTAAATGTAGATCGATATTAAATTTAGAACCAAATCTCTTAACGGGTTCTCTATCTGTCGGTTTGCAAAGTGCAAACCGACGTATCAAATGTAAGCATATCATTCAAAAACGTAACAGTTTAGATGAATGAAATTTGGTCCACAATTTTACCATCTAAAGTATAAATGCTTGTAATGTTTTTACCACTTTTGTATACAAGTTGACCGTCTAACGGCCTGAACTTTCGCATACAATGACTTAAATTAAAGAGAAAAAATTTAATATTCTGAGTGCAATTGCTGTTCTTTTTGAAATTTTGATTTCAATAAATCAATAAAAAAAAAGTGTCTAAAATACATATTTAGTTTTCCTCCATTTGAGTATAAATCGCATACCAACGATTTGTTGCCGATCTCATGCTAGACTCAGCTAAAAAGCAATGATTCATATTTATTGTTCACTACTGTTATATAATATTGTTACAAACTTGTGAGATGGCTTTCTGGCTCAGAGGTAGCGCGTCTTCCTCGTGTTCTGGGAGTCCCGGTTTGGGCATGGTTGTTCTTCTGTGTGCTATATGTGAGATGAGTGACTGTGTCCCCCTTAAAAAAAAGGGCTGTGCAAGCAAGTGCGTGGTGAGTGAGTAGCTAAGACGTGCTCTTGACCTTAGTTGACGCTACTTCAAAAAAAAAAAAAAAAGAGACGCGCCTTTCGGCTTAAATCTGCTGCTCTATCAGCCGGGGACTTGTCCATAGGCAAGTGCCATAAGTAACAACAACTCAAATCTGTGAAGCTCCTTCCCAGCATGGTCACTTCAATCACTGAAAAGACCGTTTTACGATCGGCTCTGTTGGATGCTGATCTGATGTGGAATCAGTGATCTCGGGGCTCCGCTGCAAAATAGATATTACTAGAAACTTCAAGAGTTTTAGCGACTCCACCAATTGGAACCAAGTGTCGCCTGATTGGTCCATAAACTTCAAGGCTTGGCTCTGGGTCTATAAAAGGTTCGACAGTCTGTAGTCGAAATCAAAAGAGTAACATCCCAACTACATCTGATATAAGTGAAATGTTAGACGCCTTCAACGAAATCAAAAAGTTTTTTTCAAATGTTCCCTAATCTTATTAAAGCTACCAAAGAAATGAAAAACAATAATGACCCAACAGCAAAATTTCTCATACTGTTCAATGCTATCTGCAACCCAACTAATCCTTGGACTGAAGTCCCACGCCATAAACCTGTTCTTAAATAGTCACAGTCAACAACCAATAGAATTGCAGCATCTCCCTCTCACCACGCCCCTACCTTTCCGGGTACTCCAAGCAGAACTACAGTCCACGATAGTTCGTCATATGCAGAGCTCCCATCAACATCTATCCAATTTCAGGGATAAGCCCTTGCTGGGGCTAGGTACCCTGTCAAACCTAGACTTAGTCGAAATCAATCACACCACTTGGCAATACTATTAGACTCCAACTTCTGGTCCAGAGGGCAACGAATTGACTTATAGGCACCTGCAGATTGTTATTACCGGGGATAAGCCCCTGCCGGGTCTATGCTTCCAGTCAACTAAATCTACAGTGCCGAATTCAATCGTGTAAAGAGTACGGGGATGATTTGGATTAGTCCAGCAAAGAGCTCAAGCAATTGCAGAATTGAGCTGTGTGCCGAGTCATGTTGTTCATTGTAGAAGCAGAATCATGCCGTGTGTGGAGTAATCAGTTATGCTGCTAAAGCGAGAGAAGTGGAGATTTGCAGACGTTTGTGGAGGCTGTAGAGTTAAGCTGTGTGAATTCCTTCCTCCCACTGAATTCTGTCTGGCCGCTTTGTGAGCTGTGGGCGATGTAAAGAAGTCGTTAAACTCGTCTCCTATTGAAGAGACACGTGCTCGAACATTGTTACTTCTGGCCAGCGGTGAGACGATTCTTCCTTTGTTGCGCATTGTGTTTCTCCCGCTGTGATGTTACCTTTTGGACTTAAAGGGAGTCAGATAATAGAGCACACATGCGCTTGCGGCTCTTTGAAGAAGGGACCCTTGACAAAACACCAGATGTAGCTATTTCTTCAATGGGGTACTCAAACTGGGATAAAGTTACGATAATGAACAACACATGCGTTACAGCTCTTTGATGAAAGAAGTACTGAGATCCCCCCCTATGGGAATATCTTTCCTATTGTGGCAGGTCAGATAAAAGGGTGGATGTTTCGAAAATATTCCCACTGCGGGCGGCTGACCATTGGGAGTATTTATGAAGAAATTGGATGATCGGCATCTCCAGCACGCCAATGCGAGCCTGAGAGGCGGAACTTGACCAATGTTAAAATGGAAGGAATGGGACGGGATAGGCTGATCCGGTAGACGAGACCAGCTGATCTGACTAGAGACTGGACGGCAGCTGATACGAGTTGAGCTGTAGAGTTGAAGAGATACCACGTGTTCTCGAGTTTGATTAATCTACCGGTTATATCCTTAGATCTCTTGGGCTACACGCAGTAGCCGGATACGCTAAACAGCCTGTTAATTGTGGAACTTTTATTCCAGATGTAAATATTTCCCAGCATATTAACCTAGAGGACGTGTTGTTGTTGTTGTTTCGTTATTGTATAAAGCTGTAAATAAAACCTTTGTGTTTAAACGCTACCCATTTATTTGATCGAACAGGATCAAGTCATTACAGCGATTACTACTTCTAAGCTACTGTTTGTTGCAGTCTGCTTCTTTGCGTTTCCTGTGTTCATCTCGGCTATATATTTGCCATCTTCATTCTAATAAAAGTCGTCGTCGTCTGTCACTAAAGAAGTGTTAATTTCATCGATCAAAAAATCAAAAAGAATCCCAACGCAAGAGTAAGTCCGTAACAATACGGCCACCCGGTTACCACTGAGCGTGGTAAAATCAGTAGAAGTAATTAATATAGCACTAGCGATTTTATACTGTATTATAATGTATGCAACTTTCATATGTGGGACCTTGAAAATAAAGTAAAATCATATGTATAATTAAAAAAATGTGGGAAGATGCATCAAAACATCAAGACAGAACGAGAAAAAACGACAAATACAAAATAGTCTGAAATCCTTTTGTCAGGTTTTATGTAACTATTTAATATTTTTTTTCTCCAAATGAATTATTCTATATACAGATCTTATTAATCATTTTCTTTTGTGCTGCCAACAGTTGATATTCAAAAAAGTCTTTCATAATTTTTCGTACTTCTCCTAAAAAAGAAAAGGAAAGTTATCTCTTGGGAATAGAAAATTGAAGTGAAAAAAATTTGCAATTTTCAATCGCTTCTTAAATAAACGCTTTTCCATCATTGCCTTTTTAAATTTGTTAAAAAATTAAATTGGTCACATTTTTTTATATAGCATATTTCATATAACTTAACAAATTATGGAAAACTTGAAGTATTATAAAAATTTTGAATTAACGTATTATTGCTGTTGCTTCTAGTAGCACTTGTCATGAACAAGCTCGCTGATTTTTATGAACACGATATTGCCTATGAACTATCTATTTCACGCCTGACGATATCTATGAACACGATAATTATACTTTTATCGAGAACATATATGTCTATGAAAATAGGAAGAATTATATTTTCTGAACCAATAAATAATTTTTTGATAAAATGAGGAAACATTTTTATTCAGTTCTCCGATTTCATTAGTAAACTTTTATTTAAAAAAATTCTTTATTCAAAAAGCATTAAAAATTTTTTTTCACTCTTCTGCAATTCAAAGCGATTGAATCTTGAAGATTTAGATATTTTGGACGATATTAGATCATTTCAAAGGTTGTGTTGAGAAAGATCTTACTATAAAAGTACTGCCATTGATTGGTTTAAAATAATTAAAATTCGAATAGACAAAAAGGAATAATTAAGAAATTTGATTGATGGACACCATTATTTAAATCTGATAACTTTTGGTTTGTTTTAATAAAATTCACAATTCAAAAATGTACAAAGTGTATAGTTATTCCTAATTTATTGATTAATATTTTCAATTTGTCTCTGAGGATACATGTAAATGAGTTTATTTATATAATATTTTTTTGGTTTATCAATCCATTCTAAATTTCTCTTATATTCAATAACAAAGCAAAAACTATTGCAATCGTCAAAAAATTCGAAATTACCATTTTGATGAATTTCCGGTACTTACGCATTAAGCCGTCGATGTTTGTCGCCAAACTTGAAGGCGTCGCTAATGAGTTGCTAAACAGCCAATAATGGCAAACAAACGTCATTATTTTAAAAATTGTGCAAACCTTAACTGTCGTCAGCCATTGTGTTGGTTTCGCAGAAGATCATTAAGCGCCTTTTTCTGTTCTGATTTTTTTAATCGTTAAAAGGATTAAAATTTGGGATTTTCCTGCCAACGAAAAAGATACAGTGACGAATTTCCAAAATTATGGAACTATTCCATCTAAAAATACGTGTTTGAATGGACACGAGTTCATACGTGAAAACGGACAAACAATGGCGGTGTAATGTATCAAAGAGTTCTGGCCACCTGAGTAAATTGGCTCGAGGTGGTTGGCGACCGTTGGCGCATCGACGGTCTAATACATAATTACCGGATTTCCGTGTTTTAGGCCTCTCTGAGTCTGAAAAAAAAAAAAAACTTTTTTTAGAATTATGTCTGTCGCTCTGTCTATGAACACAATGATTCGAAAACTTTTTTGGTTTAACGGAAATTGAAATTTGAATTGAAACTAAATATATAGACATTTTAGAAATTAGTATCTATGGATTAGGCCGGCTTTCTGGCACAGAGGTAGCGCGTCTTCCTCGTGTTCTTGGAGTTCCAGTTCTGGTAGGGTTGTTCTTCTGTGTTCTATCTGTGAGATGTGTGACTGTGCTCTCCTGTAAAAAGGGGCTGTGCAAGCAAAGTGTGGTGAGTTTGTAGCTAAGTCGTACTCTTAACCCTAGTTGGTGCTATTTGAAACAAGAGACGCTTATCTTCGGCTTAAAATCTGATGTATCAGCGGGGCTTGTCCATGGCAAGTGCCATAAGTAACAACAACATCTATAAATTAGAAATTTATAGATCTAAATTTATTGATCAAATTTTGAACGAAATTTATTCAGAAGTAGTCTACATACAAAACAAAAACTACAAAATTTAAGGAGCTAAACTAATAATATTTGATACAAAAGTTAAGAATCGTAAAATGGGGATCGATATCAAATTTGAAACCAAATTCGCCAAGAGATTTACCGTCTGCCAGTCTGTTCTTTAGCCTGCATGTAAGCGAGCTATTTCATAAAAGCACCAACTTAGATTGATGAAATGTATGGTCTTTTTACAAAAATGTTTCATGTTGCATTTTGGTTTTAATCGATCAACAAAAATTCATCAAAAATGTATACTCGTCATGCATCTATACAACAAAGCACACACACACAAAAAAAATGTGGGCACATATGGTGTTCCTGGGCTTGCAAACACCCACAATTTTGTTGGGAGATCGGGAGTTCAATAAAGTTTAAGTGAGAAAATTTCGATAAGAATAGCTCTGATGGGTTTTTTTTTTTTATCGTCATTATAAAAGAAAGGCTTTTTTTAAAAATAAAAGTCATATTTAAATATTTACTTAATAAAATTTCCTGCGTATAAGACGATTCCAGTTTGCGAACAATATTGTTAGCCCCGAGCTTCACAAATGAGTTTTTACCCGATTGAGGGATTGCCGTTTCCTTGACCTTGAGATGACGACGCCTTCTGTTTGTCTTGCGGTGCCTTGATGGATGTCAGTCTTCTGCCAAGCCTTGGATCTTTTGACAGGACTGCGTACGTGGCCCAAGCGTAAGATACTCCTATCTGCTCAGATAAACCTGGGCAAAATCCTGTGTATCTGTCAGGGAATGCAGAGAATTTTAAATTAGTTCATCCAGAATTTGTTAAAGATTCAATTCATTAATAGGTTTTTAAAGAATGGAAAAATGTATCCATTTTATTTAAAGTCAAGGGCATAGTGGGAACGTTGAACTTCCTTCAGCAATTCTCTGCATACAAAAATAATTATGCAGGTTTATTATTATTTTCAACGATTATCACGCCCTAACGCTTTTCAATTTTCGAAGGTAATACAAATAAAAATTGTGATTGAAAATTACACACGCGCTTTTTTTTTTTTTTTTTTGCACAGCTGTTAAGGTATTTCGATAGCTTTCTGCTTTCTACTTTGTTCAAGTTTGTTCGGGATTGTGGGATTTATTTACTCTCTCTGTTGTGACGTAGATGCTTGCCTAGAGGGTGCTGCAGAACCTTCTTGTGCGGGCACTTGCGTTGGCTTGGCGGAGTATATATGTTGAGCGGTGAGTGTGTGTGGGAGTTAAAAGAATGTGTTCGTGAAAATAAACAGTTTTGTTTTGAAGTTTGTATTTACTTAAATATGAAGACCACACCCCAGGCACACAATTGTATACGTTATGTAAGTTAAATACGATGAAAAGGCGAAAAAATTAAACCATGTCCTGAAAGCTATTAATTCTTACTTATCTATAATGATGACTTTTAGAAATAATTATATTGCGCCTCGTGCGCTATTTGCCTTCCTTAACCACTGAACATGGAAATGCCTTGTTCTGGTACTTATCAATAAACGGTGGAGGATTTGCGACATAATTTCATTGGCGAAAACAAACGACTAGAAATATTTCTTAGTTTGACTATTTTTCTGTTAAAACAGCATCAACAGCTTTGTTGGTTTGCTTTTTTAAAGTTAAAAACGCACTCGTATGGTTGCAAATTTAGATTTGTTGCCATGTTTGGCGATACTTGGTTCTTTCACCGTTAATTCAAAAATAATTAATCGTTCATTATCATTAGATAACCGTATCATTTATTGTCTTTCTTTGCGTACTAAACGCACCATTAAATCATTAGGTCTTCACTCCTTTAGAGGAGCTAATCTGCCGTTTTATAAATTGTTTTATTTCCTTGTGAGATATCAAATATTTTAGCCCTAAATAATAATAAATATAGTTAAGATCAAGCTACGTATTTTCCTCCAATGTGCTGCTCAGCTGTTATACTAGAAGCCGCACTGTTTCGAAGTATTAACATATTGGACATAAGTATGGAAAGTAAACGATGTATTCAAAGTAATACATCGTTTAACTAACTACAGAAACCATTTAGGAATTTTGAATTGTAAACAATGAGAATAATAAATTCCTTTCCATGATAAACAAACTTCTTTTTCATCTTCTCTATTATTCATTTGCAATTTATTAATCCTTAGATAATGAAGAAATAGGTATGATTTCTGGCCAATCAAGCTGAAATTGTACAAATGCTCCGAATTCGCCAGAAGCTCGCCATTTTGGACGGTCACAAGGAAAGCTAATAAACACTTTTTAGAATTGTAATAAAATTGTCAATATTGAGACATTTTACAGGAAAAGTCAAAAAAGTTTAACTTTAGCAACTGTGTCTTATTGTTTAAGTTGACACGATTTTTAAAGTAGCATAGACGTCTATGTATCAATCCATGTATAAGAATCAACTTAACACTGAAGACTTCTCGTAAATCTGCTTTGATATGGTCTCTGATTTTTGTTGCCTTAAGACTTAATATTAATGTGCAGTTTTCCTCGCTAAATGCATCAAAATCGTGCCAATCATCTAAGAACTCACTAAAAAACAATGGGGTGAGACTTCCGGAAATGGAAACAAGCATTTTTACAAAAAATGTCATGATTACACATTTTTAAGAAAATTTGACTTCAAAGAATCTTTACAATTCAGTTTTAACGGCAACCAAAATGCGCCAAGAAAAAATTTCATTGTATTATAGAAATATACTCAAGTGCATAATTATTTTATTATGAAAAGTTTAAAACTTGCGAATCACATGGTATATAGTTTGACGATTGAAATAGCTAAATTGGCGAACTTTTTCTTGGGATTTTTTGGTAGTCATTGCAACCAACATGTCCCAAAGAATCAACCTCCCAAAAATTCTGCTTTGGCGCCCCAACATTTATTTTAAGTTCAGCCTTTGTTATAAATATAAAAATCCAAACAATCAATTGGAGTAATTCCACTAGGGAACTTTTCCGTTAGCCAGGTAACAGTGAAAAATCTCCAAATAATAAAGAATTCCGCCAACTTTTTTTGGCGATTTTCACTGCCACTCGGCTAACAGAAAAGTACCTAATTATAATACAAAACTAAATTTGGTATTTTCTGTTAGCCGGTTGCAAGTCAAAAATCGCTAAAGAACTTTGGCGGAATTCTACACGCTTATGAAAAAGTACCCTAAATTAAAAATTTTAATCGATATTTTCTAATATTTTTAATTAACATTTTCAAAAAATAGTTGTAGTTTATGTAAAACTTAACCATAACAAAAAGTAGTAAGCAAAACAGCATTGGGGATGCTAGAAGATCATTCGTTGGATTTCCATGTTGGCGACAAACTCTCGGCGGGGGAACACGTTAAACTACACTTCAACCCAAAAATACAATAATTGCGGACAATAGTTGGCTTTTTGTGATCGTACTTTAACTGCTTCACTTGCAACATCTTAACAGCCATCTTGCTTTTCAACATTGACGGCTTAGCATATTTTACGATATAAAGGAGTATATTAAAGTGGGTTTCAACAAACTTCCCAAACTTTGTGGTATGGCTGTTTTGTTTCAGAGTCAATATAAAAGTGTTATCGGTTGAAATCTTAGTGCGACAGGAGAGGACATCACATCCTTTTCACCAAGAATATTTAGCTCCAAATGTGGCAACCCTATGTTGTTGGAGGAGGATATATTCCTCCGGGAGATAAGACGCAAGGGCGCGAGGAAGTTGGTGATTTTGAAAAGTTGCGCCAAGGGGGTGATGTTCTCTACGGATCAACCGAAATCTACTTTAATGTGTCTCTTGAGTTGTAACCCAAACCAAAATCATACGATATTTCTAGAAACTGTTTTTCTGAGTTGCTTATTAAAGTTTTGTCTTGTAGAATTGTCAGCTGTTACTTTGGCGACTTTGCATAGTTGGCATCCTTGTAGATTTAAAGAAGAACTGTCAACTAGAAATGAAACGGATTGTCATTGTTTTTTATAATGAGATACTAAGTTTTTAAAAAAATGTCAGATGCGTTTGTTTATCTATTTATTAGTTCGAAGGATATTGAATATTTTACCACCTGTAGATTTTCATGTCAGTTCCCTCCTAACTTTTAAAAACAAAATAGATTTCCTTTGCTAGTAAGACTTACCCAGGTATAAAATGGGGCTCTGGCACTTGAAGATGAGTGCTTTCATTTCTGCTGTCTTCAGGCATTTGGTTATTTTTATTGTAATTATAATTTAGCTGAAATCTGATTTAATAAATTTTGAAGGTTGAATTTAGATTATGCTATCTACTATGACTCCATTGCTTAATCTAATGAATTTAATGGCGGTATGCCGGATTTGTTATACCTCGTGCATACTGCTATTCGTGAGAAATCGTGCATATTTATCCAAGATTAAATAGTTAATTGCATTAATATTTATTGACTATGTTGGAAAACTATTTTTTAAACATAGTATTGATTTTTATGTTATTTATTTATCAAATCTACATGGCCTTTTCCAAGATATACTCAAAGTTAGCAAAATCAAAATTCCAATTACATAAAATATAGCTAGTAAAATGATGAGAAAATGTGGATTTAATATTGTAATGACTTGATCCTGTTCGATCAAATAATCGGGTAGCGTTTAAACACAAATGTTTTATTTACAGCTTATATAAATAAAAAAACTCGTCCTCATCTAGGTAAATATACCAGGAAATATTTACATCTGGGTTAACAGTTCCACGACTAATACAAGGAAAACTAACACGCTGTTAGCGTATCCGGCTACTGCAGGTAGCTTAAGGGATCTACGGATATATCTTCAGCAGATCTTTAATCAAAAGCTCGAAGCTTCTCTCCAAAGTAAAATCTCCTGTAGACCTCGAGATCACGTGGTATCTCTTCAGCTCATCAGCTCAACAGCTCAGCTCATCTCCTCCTTTCAAAACACTCCATTTTATCCTCGGTCAAACTGCTATTCTCATTTTTGCATTGTTGTGCTGCAGATGCCTATCATCCAATAATTCTTCCGAAATATTCCTAGTGGTCAGCAGTGGACCGTGGGAATGTTTGTTAATCATCAACCCTCGCAGCAGACCCTCCACAATAGGGAAATATTTAGGTTTTAGCACGTTTTCTTTCTTCAGAGGGTCGTAAAACGGATATGTAGTTCATTATCTGGACTCTATTTAAGTGCGGATGGTAACATTAAAGAGGGAGAATCACAAAGGAAAGAATCGTCCCAAAGCTGGCCAGATGTAACAATGTTCAAACATGTGACTCGCAGAAAAGAAGAGAAGTTTTACAACTTCTTTACAATATTGCGTCTTTATTATTCTCGGTTTGCACCTGTTTACAAATGACTCAAATCTAACCTAATGATTTGAAATGAATATATGGTTAAAAAAGAAGGAATCAATAAAATTAGATAGTTTTCTGCCAAAATTATTAGAATTTAAATTAGATATGCAAAAATAATTTTCAGGAATCGTATTGTTGAAACTAGTTTGCTGCTTGATCCTTTTATTAATTATTTTTGTCATTATTATTAAATAATAGGTTATGAAAGTGTTGGAAAGACCACTTCCGATTCCATTTTTATTTGAAATGAGTATCATATTAATTTTTTGAATTGCAATTAAATCCTTTGGATTCGGGAGAGTAAGTAGACGTTAATTATGCACCTAATACTGTGTGTCCACCAAGAGAACACTTGTCACTATTCATTTACGGAGAAGAACGAAACACCAAACGGATAGATGAGGTGTTAAATAATTTTATTGACAACTTGTATGGTAGAATTACAGAAATTGCTCAGAAGAGCGCCCACCTTCGGTAATGCAGGCTTTACGTAGTGACGTAGTGAACGGCACGCTTTTTCAAACACACCCGCATTCCAAAGGTGCTAGATCCTCATTGAATACGATGGGTCTTTCGTTGATAAAACTTTTCAAATGATCCTACTGGAAAAAGTCCATACAAGAGTTATCGGGTGAACTTACCGATAAGTTGTGGGCCCACCCCGACCAATCCATCGACTGGGAATTCATCATCTAAAGTGATCCGCATATCCAAGCTGAAATGGGGTGGTACTGCTTCCTGCTGGAACCTTATACGTGCTTGTATATTGACAGCAACAGTTTTAAGTAAGTTTGACTACCTGTAGTAAAAATGCGAGGTATGTTCTGCCGTCTATTCGAAATGGCAAAGGTTACAGGCAGATCTTATGGTCACCCATATTTCAAGCCTAAGCATTTGCATTGAAACCCTTCTCATACGCATTAGGAGAGTGGAGTACGGATTGCAAGATGCCCACGTATGAAGATTTTGCATGTTCATGAATAAAGGTGCATGCATCTGTGAATAACACATGCGCACTCAAATCAGTCTCAGGTGTTAGCTGTCAGATGTTCTAAACCAACATGCAGACTTGACACAGGGCTAAGAGTCCACAGGTATTAAGGCTTGCTCCTTCTATGCGTAATAAGGGTGTAATCTTTCAACCTGTAGTACTCTTCAAACATTCGAATGAGGCACATTTATTGCACGGGAAAACCCCTCGTGTGCTATTATCTGGACCATCTTTCGCTTTTTGCAGAATGTCTTCAAAAACTTTCTGTCCCACACTTTATCACGCATGCTGGTGACAAACAGGGCCTGACTAAGGCAGGGGCATACGGGTCAGCTGCCCCGGGCCCCCGCTTTTGTGGGGGGGGGGGGGCAAATTGAATAAAAATTTCATTTTGCGTTTTTTTTCTTTAATGAATGTTTTTCATCACTAAAATATTGAAGCAGAGGAGGCCCCAAAGAAGATTTTGCCCCGGCCCCCAACTAGGCTTAGCCGGGACCTGGTGACAAAGACCTCTTTTCACACAGGCACCGATGAAATTGCTAGTGCATTTTTCGATCTAGCAAACGTCTTCTCGGGAAATACTACCTTTACATGGTGAATGGGAATGCTTCCAAAGCATTTCCATTCGCCAGACCATACATAGAATTCATGCCCGTCTTTTTCTGATTACAGTACATCGCCATACCTTCTGAAATCCACTGTAGAAATGACAATTTGTAAGAAAATTAGCGTTTTATAGTTTTCATTACAGCGCCATAGTAGTTCATCTCCTTCTACCTGCTCATATATTGTATGATGAAATTTATTTGAAGCGTCTTTGTTTGCGTTATTGCTTGTTTGTTTGCAAGAATTAACGCTTTCACTTACATACGATTGAATAGATTAAAAAGCCAGCAGGTTTTTGTTGATTCGATTCAAAATTCGATATGGAATTGGACTTTGAATGCAGAAACTGTATACCCACTTTAATCAGTCTGTTTTGCTCTTTATAATTTTTATATTCATTTATTCTCTAACAATGAGATGGATGAGCTTCTTCCGAATGAATTTCATTCAAAGTTTGAATATAAGTCTGTACATTTGGTGTAATGATCAAACACCAAGTTTCATTCGTCTGTGTATCCTTGAACGTAACTCAAAACGTTTTTGAGTTACGTTCACGGACAGACAAAACTGCACTTTTGTATTTAATTAGAAAAAATATGACGCGTAAAGATTTTGTTTAAATATTTAAGTATAATTTTCTGAGGATTGAATATTTTTCTTCTTTGAGAAAGCAAAAAAAAAAAAAAAAAAAAAGCCATATATATTCTTTACGTCGTGTTGCGATTTGAAACTTTTGTTAAACCAAAGCTAGAGAAGGCCGAGCAATGTATGAACAACCATAATATTGTGCTCAACTTTGCAAAAATATTAAATTAAGAATCTTTAGTTTTTAATTTAGATAAAATAATAATATTACTCGCTTTTTCAGATATTAAAATAAGAATTTTTTTCGACTTTTGAAAATTAAAATAAGAATTTTGTTCACTTTTCAGTTGTTAAAACAAGCCTTAGCTCTGCTTCTCAATTATCAAAATAATAATTTGATAATTGAGAATCTTAATTTAGTTAAAATAATAATAATAATTCTTCATTAGTTAAATGTTTCTCGACTTTTCAGTTATTAAAATAGGAATTTTTCTCAATTTCTATTTTGAAATAAGATTTTTCTAGATTTTTCAGATATTAAAAGATGAATTTTTATCGTCCTTTCAATTACTAAAATTTACAAAAACAAAAATACATTTTTGTGTTTTAATTAGCCGGGAAAACGAGCGAACTTTTATCACTGAAGGGATTTCTTAAAATTGGATCTGCGATTGAATGAAAGTCCTGATTTTAATTTAAGATCGATTATGTTGTTGCTAAATTTATATTTACTAAAATTAGTCTTGGAAAAGTATTAAATGCTGAAATAATTAGAACTGAAGATCTGAAAGCACAATCTGATTAATATTCTGAAGTAAAAGACCAAACAATATTGTTACGTTTTTAGCGTAGCGGGTTCGAACTGAATGGACTTACACAAACTAATTTATTTACAGCTATTTACAGGATGATTAGATAAAGTAAAACATCAGATGAAAACAATCACTTACAGCGTAAATGCAAGCCGTACGCACAATAAGCGCAGACTGCAAAACAGCTATCGTATAGCACAGCAACAGTAAATCACAGCGAGCTCAATAACACAGCGTTAACTGCAAACGTAAACATAGCTCTCTAATAACAAACGAAAAAAGTAATCCGTTAGTCCAGCGAGCGCCCAAAAGCACGCGAACTTCGGAAAACATCGCGAGTGATCAAGCGGCTACCAGACTATTCTTTTCGCCAAGCCAACTCGACTGGCACAAAGCTCCTGGCCAAACGCTGCCTCGGCTTGCCCCAACAGCACTCGCCTATTCGTAACAATATATTTCAACAGAAATGCTCTAAAATGAGAGACGAAATACTGCCTACCAGAGCCAACTCTTTTTAAAAAAATAATGCATTTTATTGTCACGTGTTCAAATGCAATTCGAAGATTTTGACTCATTGTTCAGAAACATTTTGAACTCACTTAGATATTTTCCAAATATTTTACGTTTGAAACGATATTAATTTTTTAAATTAAAAAGTCATATGTGTGTACTGTATACGAAACACAGCTCATACTTTTGAGCTGCAATTTTCCCTCTTCTAGATTATCATTTGTTCACTAATATAATTCGCCATTTTCTTTTTAAAAATCGAATAATCTTTTAAAGTTGTAGTGTATTCTAAAAGAAGTCGATTAATAATACAAAACAAAACAAGCTATTGTAAAAACTAATTGTATTTGTAATCGAAATCTTTTAACAATGAGTTTTCTGGTAAGTTTCTAATGATGAGCAGCAAGGATGGTGACGATGATGATCTTGGCAGTGGTGATCCTTTCCTCTTTTCTGCCTCGCCTGCCTTTCGATGTCGTCGATTATTTTAGAAAAGATGTGCTTCTGGGTCTTGAAAAATTCATCCATTACTTTAGGCATGTCCCCTAAAAGTATTAGATTTTATTATTTATCAAGAAATTTTGTATTTGCAAAGTATTCAAGAAAGATTTGGCTGTTTGTGATTTAGATAATGGGCTATACTTTTAACAGACAATACATTGTGAAGAAATCTTTTACTTAAAAAAATCGTTTTTTAAACATGTTTTAATTTATTTTAGCCAGGATAAGTGTGGGTCGTTTTATATTATTATGGAAATTAACTGATCTATTAAGGGATATTCCAACAAATTCAATAAGGCATAATGATACTTTGGTCCAGAAGAAAGCACGAAACACACAGGTAACAAAACGAGGTCTGGGCAACTGTAATAATCGTTATTAAACAATCCGAAAAGCACAAAACTGCTAGAGAGAACTCGCTGGTGATCACACTCTAAAGAAGAAATTCATTTGATGTGCACCACTCGTGCGAGCGCCTCCGTTTATATATTTTCCTTGACACGGTTTCCCGCAAAAAGAAATCCATATCTTGGCTTCCAATAGAAATACTTCCAAAATTCGGGTAATTTCGAAAACATTATTCTTTGACCCCAAATTTGTGGCTACAATTGGAGAAATTTGACCAACGCCAATTAAAATATTTGTATCACTGTCTTACTAAGAAGCTAAGAGTGCAGGGAGCCTATCCATTACTCATAATAGAGAAGAAAAAAAGGTATGCAATCGCAACATAGTCGTGACAGACTGCTTATATTTACATTTTTAAATTTCAAGTACAATTACGTTAATGAAAATATCGATAATACAATAACATGTACTTTTCTGTTAACCAGGTGCAAGCAAAAAAAAAGCCATTGAAATTTGCCAGAATTCTACATTATTTGGCGATTCTCCTCTTCAAAATCGCTGTAATAAATTTGGCGGAATTTTACATTATTTGGCGATGTTTCGCTTGCACCCAGCTAATGGAAAAGTACCCAATAATAATAATAAAGAAATGCATAATCTACAATGGTTGGAAGGTTTCACGCATATTTTTATTTGCTGATCCAGCAACGGAACAGGTTCTTCTTTTTTAAGTAAGATAAAACATTAAATTCGAAGACTAATAAGTTTCGGCACCAAAAAAATGCGCTATTTTTTGTCGATACATCAATACTTTTATTAAAGATTTGAAATGTTGAAACTTTTTTTTTCTTTTTTGTCGCATATTGGTTCTCCCGTTATCGAATAGTAATCACAATTAGTGATATATGATTTTCATACGCTCTCACGGAATACCATATGCTGCTTGTGATTTTGGCTGTTGCATCAAAATATTTTGATATATCAATGACAGTCGTCTGTCAGTTTCTCTCTTTTTGGCAATATCGCCTAGATTATCATATAAATTTTGGCTCGAATATAGTTTAGACTACTTTTTCTATTCTCTTAATGTGCCAACAATGCCAAAATACTTATCAAGATGAGTCCCAGATATTAAATACTGTAAAATACCCTTGACTAGGTGAAGAATCAATCTTAACTAAATGTTACGACAACTTATATTTAATTTTCTTCAGTCCATGAGTCAATATAACTTGAGTGGTGAGAATCAACATATATTCACATAATGCACAGGAAGTGCGCAATGTCAATCTAATATGAAAACCAAAGCGCATCTTGCAAATGGAGGGGGAAATGCTATTTTTAGGTTCAGTTCAGTTAGATCAGGGGTTCTTAAACTTTTATACCCAATTTTTAGACTAAGTATTTTGGCGCCCCCCCCCCAAAGTTTTAACTCTGTCTAAAGTTTAGAAAGGGATTTTGAAAATTTTACACGTACTCAAAAGTCCGTAGAGTATGTGTCGGGTATTGGCGCCACATCCCTTGACACTTCATCTTTCTCCTTACTAGTATCATCTCATTTCGAAGCTTTGATTGAACAGTTTACAGATTACATTCCAGTTAAGGGTATGAGTGAGGCTGTGTGGATAGTCAATCCGTTCAGTGAGCGAGCCGTAACAAAAGCTGAGCTAAGTGCCCGTCATCATGATCAACTGATAGATATTTCAAGTCATCAGTCAGCTAAAGTAACTTTCAACAAAGCTTATGTCGAGAAACTTTGGATACGTACTAAAAAGGAATACCCAGAACTGCCCACAACAGCATTAAAAACTTTGATGCCATTTTCTACACATTACAACTGTGGACGAGGATTCTCCATAATGATAAATTTAAAAACAAAATCAAGAAATTGTTTGACACTGGAAAATGACATGGTTTTGTGTGTTACAAAGCTCATTACAGACATTAAAAAAGTGAATAATTCCAAACAAGCTCATGTATCCCATTGATTAATAGAACACAAAAACCAACTTGCATGTGTATTAAAAGCTTTATGTGTACTCTTTTTTTTAAGGAAAATAGCAACAGCAATAAATTAATTTTCTTTAAACTTTTCTTCCACATCTCGCGACCCCCCTGGATACATCCCACGTCCCACCTTTTGAGAACCCCTGAGTTAGATTAATGTCCCGTTGTAAAGCAACGCTAGGGCTATTTTAGGACGGACCTCGTAATTTTGAAGAGTTGTCAGATGACGACGACGACATCTGAGCTCGCACTCCTCTCACCACATCACACCACATTAGCGGGAGGACGTTTTGTCTCAACAGACCCCCTTATACGACGTTTCTTCGGTGAAATCAGGTGTCGAAACTGAAACCCTACGGTCACTGGTCGAGACCTTACCACACCGCCAGCACGGCCCGTTATTTATAGGACAACATATACGGATCTGCTATTGATATTAGCTGATATAGAATCTGACCATCTGATCAGCGTGGCATTAACTGATTCTACTCAATCCTTGACAAAAATTCACTAAGCAAAAAAGCATCCAAGAATACCGTTAGTAATCCCAAGTGTACCGACATACTCACAGACAAACTCTATCATCTGTCGGTGTCTAAAAAATGATATAGAAAAGGCATCACAGAGTTAGAGGTACCTTTGTCCCCGGAGCAATCTATGTGCAGATGACCGTGCCTCCTCTTGGGTTTGTGCATGGAACAACCACAGACACCGTGTCTTGTTGACGTCATCCTCTCTCCCAGGGGCATCGGTTGCCAGTTGCGACGCTGGAATGCGTATTGGAGTTTTGGCGGTTTTATTGGCGACAGCCTCATGGCGATGTCTGGCTGCTCGGCCATCACTGCATAAGTGGCCCACGGGTAGGTTACTCCAATTTTGTCGACTAAATCGGGGCAGAATCCCGTGTACCTGAAATGGAAGATTCTTTTTTAAAAATTATAAATACAAAGAAACCAGTTTTCATAAAGTTGATGAATTAAAAAATATAATTAATTTGCCTTCTGGAAGAATTTTTTAAAACATTTTATTGAAAAAGATGGTGTAAATAGGAAATTTTTAAGAAATCGTGCAAAAAAAATTTTTAAGTAAGAAAAGCTTTTTCTAAAGTACATAAAAAAAGCCTTTTACTTTCTGAAGTAAATTTTTTATAGGTATCTATTTAAGACTCCAATAACGAAATCTATATAAAATTAAATGTTGTTTCTTTAAAAAAAAATATTATACGATTTTTCATTCTTTGCTACATTCAAGCGAAATTTAGAAAAAAAAAATTCTTATCATCTAAAAGGATAAAATGTGTGATCAAAAAGTCCCTACGGTTCTATAAAGAAAATAAAATTGAATTACTACTTCTTAACAAATAACATAAAAAAATTAATTTTATATTAACTTTAAGTTGGCAATTTGTTCATAGAGGCATCAGTTTTATAATTCTAGTATTATCTCCTGATTTTTAGTTAATTCTTCAAAATTAATTTAAATATAATTTTTATCAATTACATCTGTTTGTCGAAATGTTAAACCCATTACATTATTTAATCAAATGCATTATTTGCATACCTTAGTCAATTTTGAAAATAAAATGTTTTTCTGATGTTTTTTTTTTTTTTTTTTTTGCATTTTTTATGTCAGATTATTTTAATTGAATCCGAGATGGGTTTTCAATGTAGTACTTATTGATTCATATGTGAGACTCTATCTTTTAAAGTAGCCTAATTAATTAAACGTTTTGTGATATTTTGTCTGAAATTTTTTTTAATTAGAGAAAATATTAAAACCATCAATAAATCGAACTTGAGATTTTGACGAATCTCCACCTTCCAGACTTACCTGAGTTCGAAGAACACTACTATAAGCATCATGTCTATTTGGAAACACGATAACTCAAAAACCCTTTGAGTTAGACAAATGAAATTTTGTATACGGACTTCCATCCAAATGTGTAGATTTCTATTAAATTTTCATTGAATTCTTTCACAGGAAGTCTTTTAGTCCGTCTGTTCAGCAAAAAGTGCTTTATAATTCCAAAACGTAAAGAACTAGCTAAAATTTGACATACAGATTTAGCATCTACTATCTAGATTCTTATCAAATTGTGGAAGAAATCTGTTAAGGCTGTGAACGTCTGTGAGTATGTACAAGATAGCAAGTATCTATGTAAGGTCTATCACCATGTTTGCAAGAACAACATCTTGTGAACGTAATGACTTGAATAGATAGAATTCTACATATCATTTTGTGACCACAGCTGCAACTCTTTGTCAAATCTTAATTTTATCCCATTCTTGCCATTTCGGGTTAAAAAAAAACGAATTTTGATGTAGCTGCGATAATTAAAGTCTTATAAAGCATTTATAGTGACTACCGGTTTTGCAGTATCGCCCATTTACTCGTTTCAATTTCAAGATTTTCGAAGAAATTAATATTAGAAAAAGGTGAAAGAGCATTGACAATATTGAACTAGAAACATTAAAAATTAAAGCTTTTTTTATGATAGTGCAATGATTTCAGGAATTAAGAAAAAATTAGATATCAGGTGTGAATAATATTAGTTTTTAAAGCTGTTAAAAAACAAAACAAAAGGCAAAAGTTTTCTTTTTGTGACTAAGTCTTATATATCTTACTTAATCTTAACTGCCATCTTAATAAAGAGTGAATAAGAACTTTGAAGTTTATAAGAGGGCATTATATTTGGAAAACAATATCAGAAAAAAGGAAGTTGGTAGATTAAAATTCATTGTAGGCATCTGAATCGTAGTTTATGAATTTATTACATCAGTAGTTTTATTCATTCTGCGAAAACTTATTCAAAATAGAAATAGTCATTGCAAGGCCAAGCTTTAATATACAGTCACTTGATGCATTGAGAGGTTGGCAATTTTTTGGTGGCGCTTTGTTTGGGGTTATATTGCCATCACCATTTTTTGCTGCTGATTTTTCTTTGCCGCTCTTCTGTTGCTACGTTTTCTAGTTTATACAATTTCGATATGTTTTTAAATATTTATATCCCTTTATTTTAATCTTTAAAGGATCTTTAGGGAAAATATCTTTAAAGGATATTTTTGCCAATTATCATTGTCTGTTGGCTGAGAATATGCTGCAGTTGAAGTGAAGATTAGTGTGCCTCCCGAGTTTAACGCCAATATGGCATCCCAACGGAACGTTCTTCTAGCATCTCTAATGCTGTTTTGTTTACTACTTTTTACATTGGTTGAGTAGTTCATGAACTATAACTATCATATGAAAAAAATAGCAGAAGTGTCTGTTTACTTTGTCCACCATATTTATTGGCGACTTGGCATCTTTGGCGCACCAAGAGGTACACTAAACTTAACGGTAAAAAATCATAATTATGTTGCGAGAAGTGGTAACCATAACTATTCCACAGAACTGTTTAATTACTTTCCCCGCCATCTTTATTGGCGACTTGGCATTCTTGGCGCAGCAAGGGGCACACTAAACAACACGTTTACCGTCTTTTCATTCACAGTTCATGGAATTTTAGTTGAAGACAAAACATTCTTACCCGGGTATGAAATGGGGTTCGGGTACTCGGAGGTGGGTGCAAGGATTTCTGCAATCAGACATCTGGATAATTTGATTAGAATTTGAACTGAAATCTGAATTTAATGAATTTTGAAGATTAAAATTTGTATCAAAAATTTAGATTGAAGCCTAAAAACTAATTGATCTATTAAATTGTTTAAATCATATCTGTTTATCTTATTCTCGAGACTGAAGATATTGGGTTCTAAATCGTGATCACACGCGTGATTTATTTTTAAATTTACTTGCTCATTCACTGCTTGTATCAATAAAGTAAAAACATAACTGACTTATTTATAAGAAATAATATATAGATGGGAAGTTTCTTTTTGCTATAAGCATTTGAATAATTGAGGTATTTTGTGCCCTATTTTCTCTACATTTTCAGCAGCAGCAAAGAAGAGTATGTTATTGAGTTCCTCTGGAAATGAAGAATCATTTTCAAACTTCAAGAAAGGGATCACAGCCAATAGTTATAGAAACTAAATATTTCCTCTCCTTAGGTGACATCCCCATTATTGAAGCAGCGTCTAGCTAGTCCTAAATTCGAAGGAAAGATGTTGTCTTGGCCTGACTAATCAGCAAAACAATTTGAACACCAGAACTGTTGAATCGTTTTAACATTCAGAATTATCCTATTTGTTATGAATGTAATGACATAAATGATAATGAACACATAGTTTTCTCGTGCAAAAAGTATTCATATTATAGAGACAAATTGTAAATTTTTCTCCAGTTAGATAAACAAGATGTCTCCTTTTCTGGCGTAGAAGTAGAAGAACTGGACGTCAGGGGTTCGAGTCCCTGTTCGGGCATGGGTGTTCTGTGTTCTACTTGTAAGTTGTATGACTGTGCCCCCCTCCCTGTAAAAAGGGACTGTGCAGGGAAATGTGTAGTTGAGTTGTATTCTTGGCCCCAGTTGGCTCTACTTCAAAAACAAGAGATGTTCATTCGGCTTAAAATCGCTGACGGCCGTCAACGCATTTGTCAAGTGCCATTAGTAACAACAACAACAGATATCTTCTTTAAAAATGTTCTGGGTAAAATAATTGCAACAAGATAAATCTGCAAATTTCTCTTCTAAGGATGATTTCAATATCTACTATATTTATTGATCACATTCTGCTGAGACTTATTTCAGACTCACCTGTATTACCATTCCTTGTTGCGGGAACGCTCTCTCTTATTGTACCTCTGCTTTCCAGTGGAACTACCAAATATGGACTAAATCGCATCAGCGGAACTATTCTGTAACTGTTAACTAAATGAAACTTCAATTTGTTTTTGTGTGTGCGCGCTTTCTTCTGTTTTTGATAAAAACTTTTTTTTTCTTCCTATGAAGGGAAACAGGGGATAACAGCCATTGTTGCTCTAAATCCCAGTATTTTATTTCTTTAAATTTTCAAAAAGAATCATTGTTTCTACATCAGGAACTGAATAATCATTTTATTAGTTACAATTAAAATCGTCTTTGGTGACTGGATGGGTTATTGATAGAGAAAAATTTCCACGTAAATCTTGATTTTAATTTCCTATGCAAAGCAATTTTAAACTGCAGATTTGAGATTTATTTAATTCTTTTTGTTTTAAGGATAGAAGCCCTGTAGGTCTACATTTATTGAATTATATGGCTCTTTAGTTTTCTGTCATCTTATCAACGATTTAAAATTTCATTTTAAAACGGACCATGATTAAGCTCCAATTAATCTACTAATATTCTTTCTGAATGATTTGATTAATCTGAATCAAAAAATATAGGATAAGAAAAAAACCTCGATTTTGAAATTCTGTAAGTTCTACAGAATATGTTATTTTAAATATCTAAATATATTATTTTTATATATTAAGTAATAATTATATATTATGCTGAAATATTAAATAAATATACGTACTAATATATAATTTTCTTTATTTGCAATCATCTATACATAGTATAAAATGAAATCTCCTGAAAGCGTCTGTATGTTGGAACCACAAAAACTCGAGAAATATCTAGCAGATATTGGCTATATTTATACCATTTTGTAGAGCATTTATAAGGGAAGATTTTAGTACCTCAAAGTCATATAAAATAAGAAAGTGTAGTTTTATAATTGCGATTTCAATTTATCCAAGTATGCGCGAAAACCTCAAACTGTGCATGTGCAAATAGCAAGAGATGTGGTATGCATATGCGATATATTTCTTTGTTTACGTCTGATTTCAAACAGCGATTCAAATCTCATTATGCTGAAAAGAAGGAAATCCAACCTCGAAATGATCGCCTGTGTTTTGTCTATGGACATATCATATTTTTACCTTTGTAACAGTTAAAATATTTTACCTTTGTAACAGTAACAAGCGAAATTCAAACAATCATGTGAAACTTTGACTGTTACGTAGTGTCCAAGAACGGTGCGATTGACGCTAACTATAATCAACTAATATAATTATAGTTTGCGTATAGTAGTAGTTTGATTATTCCCACCCTTTCTTCTGAGCGATCAATACACTGTGGTGATTGCCAGACATATAAGCCAGATAACATCCCTCGGACTGAAGTGCACTTTTGGCCCAAAGGATATGTTACTCGGCTACTAACCATAAGATTGGGAGTTCGGGCCTAGCGCTATCCGCTACACCTAAAATGGTAACCCGGCGACCGACCTTGGACAAACTCAACCTTCGCACATAGCTTCGTTCAACTGTCGTGGTGCCCTCTATCGGCGACTCAAAGCTTTAGAAGCGCATTAAATACGACAAGTTGCTCATCACCACCAACCTTCGCACATAGCTTCGTTTAACTGTCGTGGTGCTCTCTATCGGCGACTCAATGCTTTAGACGCGCATTAAAATACGACAGTTATTAACTTCACCACCACTTCATATAAGTATCGTTCACCACACTCACTGGGGAGATACTCTGAGGTGACTGCTATACATATAAGCCAGATAACATCCCTCGGACTGAAGTGCACTTTTGACCCAACGGATATGTTACTTGGCTACTAACCATAAGATTGGGAGTTCGGGCTTAGCGCTATCCACTACACCTAAAACACCATAACGTAGACCTGCATTTTTAGGTTTACTAGGCAGCAAATGCTCAAGTGAAGTCATTTTCGGGGTCGCGAAAGGGCAGACGGTATTTTGACTTGTGATAAGGCCTTAACATGCCCATTTCATATCTGATGGCTAGATCTAAGTTAAAGCTCCTTGAAATTTATGCCATTGATAATGCCGTGCGGGTACTGCTAATTTAATATGTATCAGTATTTATAGTTAATAATTATATTAACTATAAATATTAACTATAAATACTGATATATATTAGTTAATATTTATATTAAATATATTATAGTAAATGTAAGAAAATGTTGATTATATCTATTTACGAAAATGATACATAATCACCACATTCTGTTGATTTACCGTAACATGTGTATTGAAAAGTATATATGTTATGATAATGTATCATATGTATCGATATATTAAGAATTATTCATTGATATATGTTTCATGATTACTTAATAGGAAAATAATGTTCAATAATATCTTTTCTGATCCATTAAAAATGTTAAGAGTATAACAATTAGAAAAACAAGTGGGAGTGGTCTCCACAAAACATTCTCGCATAATCTCTAATAAATTTGCCATGTCAAAGATCATCTAGTACGGCATTGACGCACAATAGTTAAAAATATTAACTTTTGCTGTAAATTTAGTATTTTTACTGAAACTATCGTGTTATTCTTGGCGAGTTTCTATGTGATTAATCACTGACTTATGATTAATAGCATCAGAAAATCAAATATGTGTTTTAGGCGCATTTTTCTCAATCGATTGGTGCAAAGATTTGGCCCCAAAATCCATTTGTATTCACAAAATACGAAACCAAATTTAATATATTTAAGTCGTTGCTTTTTTATATTAGAGCTTTTATTTGTTTCTGAAATTACAGAACGACAGACAGTCCACCTCTTGTTGGAATCAGCTCAAAATTTAACGTGTGTTAAATCTGCGAACCGAATTTAATCTATCTAGTCTCTAATTGTTTTGTAGTTATCGTATTAGCTTATATTCGAACAGACAGGCTGACGAACTTCCTCTGGTCAAATGTCATAGAAATCTGCAAATATGTTGTAAAGACCGTATACCAAATTTCAATCGTCTAGCTCAAAGCATTTTAAAGTTATCTTTGCCACAAATAGAGAGGCAGATGGACAGACGAACATTTTCTAAAAATGTGTTTACGAACTCAGGAAAGTATAAAGCTTAAAGATTAGCCAAAATAACGAATTCGAATTTTTTTGACGATTATTATCCTTTCTGTTTACTATATATAGAAGGTGGGCAGGTGTCTTGGCACAGAGGTAGCGCGTCTTCCTTGTGATCTAGTCTTACCGGTTCGAGCATGGTTGTTCTTCTGTGTTCTGTCTGTGAGGCGTGGGAATGCGCCTCCCTGAAAAAGGGGCTGTGCAAGTGAATGTGATGAGTGTTTAACTAAAGTGGCACTCTTGGCTCTAGTTGGCGCTACTTGAAATAAGAGACTCTTAATTCGGTTTAACACTAAAGCTATCACGGGTCGGTAAAATGACTGGTTTCCAATCGCAATTCCAATGGATCGGTGAATCGCTAGTAGGTTTAGGGTTAAATCCGCTGATGCATCAGCGGGCTTGTCCATGGCAAGTGCCATTAGTAACAACAACAACAACATAAGAGAAGGTAAAAAGTGCATGGAAGCGAAATAAAAGCGGGAGCAGAAATTGTATTACAAAATTATCGATTGGTAAAAGTGTGATGGAAATATTGCAATGGATGAGTTTGGAATGGGTACTTTTCCGTTAGTCGAGGAGCAGAGAAAAATCGCCAATGGAATTTGGCGGAATTCTGCATTATTTGGCGAATCTTTGCTACCGCCCGGCTTACGGAAAATTACCTTGAAATGCATCATAGCATTTCAAAACTGATTATATATAAAATTGTGCTACAAAATATTATAATTATGCAAACATTCGTTATTATTATTTCCATGATTATTATGCGATATAATAAATAAGAAATTTTAAAATATACCTAAAAACATCATCAAAATTACGTTATTGCAGACAAGAGATATTTGAATCTCTTTAAATTCCTTTCTGTTTAATAAGATTTTATTTAACCATCGATTAAAACGATACTTTAACCTGGAAAAAGACGACGATACCGTTTATAGAGTTGAACAAACTAATAAAATGCGGCGCGTTTAATAGTAGACGAAAAAAAAAAGTTGACGTTTATCGTAATTTAGAGCCGTGATTTGATATAGTTCTCTCTGGGACAGCAAAAATGGCGAAAGTATTCCCTCTTCCGTCAGATACGACCCCATCTCTCATCAGTAGCAAAAAAATATGTATTTGGAACTTCCACGGCCGGACAATTCAAAGAACTCTAACGAGAGGAAAACAAATTGCGAGGTGCATGACGGGAAGATTTTTGCCCCTGTAGAGTGTGAAGTAGTTGTTAGTTATTTGTTTTATGACAAGTCAGGCGTCAAAAGAGCAATTCATTTTGACGAAGCATGAATATATTAGCTGAATGTCTGTTTTAAAAGTTAGTATATTTAATTTTTGAATGTATAAGGAAGGATTATTTTCTACAAAGATTTTTCAACATGATTATATTTTTAGGCTGGTATATTTTCGTTAATTGTTTGTTATAAAAATTGTAGTTTTAGCTCATAACTTGCAAATGAATTTATAAAGCAATGCTGTGTATGATTGACCTTAACTACTAAATTTGATTTGTAGTTATTTCTGGAAAAGGATTTCTGAGAAATTATTTCTGGAAAAGAAAGTTTTTATTAAAATTTTCATTTGATTTCTAATTATTTAGAAATAATTGATATACATTTTTCTCATCGTAGATATAGACGTTCAAAAACACTTTTACACCACTATAAATTCAAAAAAATTGTATCGTTTTAACTATTTTAATTAAATTTTTAAGAATTTTTTTTTTATTTTTCAATTTTTTTTCAAAAATAAGTTCTAAACACAATTTTTTTACGATAATTTCGTTTTGAAAATTGGCTACAACAAAAGAATAAGACTGTGAATATTTTAATATATATATTTTCTTTTTCTGCTTAACAGTATTCTAAATCGGGCATTCAATCTGCAAATTAGGTTATGAGAAAATTGTTTTTTATAGAATGCAAAGGCTGATGTAATTTAAGTTTAAGACAAAACAAACAAACAAAATATTACTCTATATTTCGGATTAGAATTTCGAAAAATTATAAACGCAAAGGCCGATGTAATAAAGTCTAAGACAAAACAAGTAAACAAAATATTACTCTATATTTCGGATTAGAATTTCGAAAAACTAAGAATGCAAAGGCTGATTTAATAAAGTCTAAGACAAAACAAGCAAGCAAAATATTACTCTATATTTCGGGTGAGAATTTTGAAAAACTAAATTAATAGTTGTTTAGAATTAGAATTTAAACTAAATATATCTGATTAAAATTCAAAATATTACGCTATATTTCGGATTAGAAACTCAAAAACTAAATTAACAGTTGATTATAATTAAAATTTAAACTAAATATATTTGATTAAAATTCAAATAACAAATTCAAAACTTTTTTAATGAAAATAATTTAATTGTGATCGTAAATAAATCCAAAAATTCAAAAATCTCTATTTTATTTTCTTATATGTGAAGAATAAAGATAAATTATTCTAAACGGGAAAAAAATCTTTCCCGAGATTTTGAACAAATATTCGCATTTCATACTTTTCTGAGTTCGACCACGCAAGTTCACAAATAGTTAACTTTCATCTTACAGAAGTTGCTTTGATTTCTTATTATTTAATGGCAACATTCAAATGTAAACAAATGCAATACAAATATTTCAGATTCCTTAATCGAATGTTTTTGCAGCTGCAATTAATTCAACGTTGCGAAGAGGTCAGTCGTATCTCCAAAAACTTCATTCACTCTGACGAAAGAAAGCAATATTATAAAAATGGTCATAAAACAGAATGATGGAATGATGAAATTCAGATTCATCCATGAAAATAATCAATAGAAGGGTTTTTACCAATGATAAGATAAATCTGAAGTTGGATTTTCTCATTCACTAATATTTATTAGTACATAATTTTTTTTATTTATACGAATAATAATGTGCGGATAAATTAAATTTACGCTTTTCAATCATGTGAAAAAAAAGGGGGAATGCTTTTTCAAAGGCATTTTATATCGATACATAATATAAAATAAGGTCTCCCGAAAGCATTTGTATGTTCGAACCACAAAAATTCGAGAAATAGTCAACGAATATTGGAGATATTTATACCATTTTGTAGAGCATTTATTGGGAGAGAATGCTAGTACATTAAAGTCCTATAAAAATAAAAAAAGAATTTTTATAGTTACTATTACAACTTTGCACTTATCCGCGCATGCACGAAAACTTCAAACTGCGCATGTGCAAATAGGGAGCTGTGATACGCATATACAATACATTTCTTTGTTTTCGACTGATTTACAAGAGAGATTCATGGTGAATATCAGAGAAATAACGTACTCACTTAGGGAATTGAGAGTCTTTTGATGAACGAGCTTACTGTATTTCTTTAAATCACACTGCAACTGAATTGTAGAAAAAGAATGAATCTCTTGAGGAGCGAAATGATCGTCTCTATTTTGTCTAAGGATATATAATATTACTACCTATGTAAAAATCTAATATTTCTAAATGTCTGCCGTAAAAAATTGTTTTTTGGCTATTTTTGATAATTTCTTAATATATTTTTTATGTTTGTTTGATGTTGCGTAACATACCCATGTCATATCGGGTGGAGGCTAGATTTAGGTTTAAAGCCAATTTTCTTTCTTGGATTCTTTGACGTGGGTACTGCTAGTTAATCATGTAAAAGCCCAGAAAATCAATAATTTGGATGAACAAGCTGATTGGCAAAGATGATTTGATTATTGAAATTATGTTTGTATGGAAGTCTGTGAGAAAGACGACTCAAAAATATCTCAAGAAAAATGGACGAAATTTGAGTAAATTTTCTAATTTTAAGCAATTTTTGAATAAACGTCGTTCACAGGAAGTTTATCTATCTTGAGAAATAGATAAATAAAATTTGGTGTCAACTACAGCATCGCAATCACAAATCTGCGTAAAATGTTTTAAACCAAATCAGTTAAAGGACAGATAAATTCAACTAAAAACTTCCTATTAAGTTTAAAATAAAATTATGTCTTTCATCGTGTTAATATTCAGCATTTCTCTTTCTCGTAGCTTTTGCAAAATTATTAAATGTTAATATGCATAAATAAAATTGAAACATCTTTTTACTTGATATTTTGCGAAATAGAAATAACGTGTATAGTAATAGTTTAAAATTCGAAATATGATTTTTGGGAATCTCTGTGTTTTAAATGTCCTCGAGTTCGAAAAACATATTTTTGAAAAACTGTCCTGTTATTTGTTTATCTGTGACAAATATAACTCAAAAACGCTTCGTACTAGCCGAATAAAATTCAGCATACAGTCTTTAGCACAAAATTACAGATTTCTATCAAATTTCGAGTAAAATCTGTTCTGAAGGAATATAAGCTATCTGTTTGAATATAAGTTAATACGGTAATGACAAGTCGAAGAGAGCTTGACTGATAAGAGTTGGGACACATATTTAACATCTAGAGGGTAGACACCTACCAAATTTAGTATCAGGGGGTGACTAATTATCTGTCTGTCTGTCAGCACTTTTAGAAAAATATAAACGGAATGATTCAAAAATGCAATGACTTAAACGTACCGAATTTGGAATGGGAATTTGAAACAAAATGACGCCTTGTGTAATTTTTTTTTTCAATCGGTAGAGAAAAACAGATCTAAAACAGAAATTTCATTTTTAAATATTGTTAAAGCATGCGAGAGATTCATCGCCAAATAACTCGCCAAAGATGACGCGATAGATTATTGTATGGCAATATCATGTAAGGCTTTTTCTGATCTGTCAAATTTATGACATAGTATCCAAGAAAGTTTTGAGGAAATCACTCCAGCTTTTTTTTTTTTTTTTACTTTTTTGTTATTCAACTAATAATTTGCCAACTAATAAATAATTTTTTTTTTTTGAAAATTTGCTCACATATGCCATAAAACATATCAGGTTTAGGGAACCTCTTGTTTTAATTATTGAAAACGTTATTTTTTCATTAATTATTATTTTTTCAATTCACATCCTCAATATTGCCATAGTGGGCTTCCGAGATTAGCTTACTAAACTGATTTTAAATTAGAGAAACACGGAGAAGATAAAACCTGTTTGCCTTGCTTTAATTGCACTAAAATATTACTTTAAACTCTATTGAGATTTCTTTTTGCTTGATCATTTGTTTTTCAGTTTCTACTATTAGTTCTCTCTCTCTCTCTCTCCCTCTCCCTATATATATATATATGTGTGTGTGTGTGTGTGTGTAGCGAATGAAGGTCACGATACGAACCCACGACGCTGGGGCCAGTAGCCAAGTAACATGACCATAATACAAAAGTCGACTTCGGTATCGAAGATGTTATCTGGCTTATGAAGCTATCGCCACAGTACTCCCCCACCAATGAGTCAGCGGAGAGACGAACGATTTTTTTATTGCGCCAACCGTTATAGCGTGTTGCTGCTTGCTAAGGTCAAGTGTGTCTGATGTCTTTGCTTTATTTGTTTGCTTGCGTCAAGTGGGTCTGACGACTTTGCTTTGCTTGTTTGCTTGCGTCAAGTGCTCTACGTCAAGTGAGTTTGACGACTTTTTCTGCGGGTTGATGGCGCCACGACTGTTGCAGGAGGTTGTGTTGCAAAGGTCACCAATGTACCGATTGAAGTTCGCGATACGATTCTGCGATGCTAGGGCTAGTAGCCGTGTAACACGACCATAATACAAAAGTCGACTTCGGTATCGAAGATGTTATCTGGCTTATGAAGCTAGCGCCACAGTGAGTTGGCCGCTCCGCCCCACCAGTGAGTTGGCGGAGAGACGAACGATTTTTATAGCGCCAAGCGTTCTGGCGTGTTGCTGCTCGCTTGCGTCAAGTGGGTCTGACGTCTTTGCTTTGCTTGTTTGCTTGCGTCAAGTGGGTCTGACGACTTTGGTTCCTTGTTTGCTTTGGATTTACCCTGCTCTTGTAACTTTGTAGTTTTCATGTTAAGTTATATACGAACAGCTGGACGGACAGACCTTCTTGACAAATTTTGCTCAAAATGTAATAAAAATCTGAAAATTTCTTGACAAAACCATATAAGAAAAGAAAAGAAAAACGATTTATTTTTGTCCCAGACAGTCAAGTGGATATATTTTCTAAAAATGTGTTTCCTGACACAAGATGATCTAAAACTTGGAGATTTTTCAAAATCTGGAATTGAAAGTTTTCAACTATGCATTTTATATATCAAGTGCACAAACTTCCTCGTGTACTGGGAGTCCCGGATTCGAGTCCCGGTTTGGGCGTGTTCGTTCTTCTGGGCTCTATCTGTGAGATGTGTGACTGTCCCCACCCGTAAAAAGGGGCTGTGCAAGCAAATGTTGTGAGTGTGTATCTAAATCGTACTCTTGGCCCTAGTTGACGCTGCTTAAAAAACAAGAGACGCTCCTTTTGGCTTAAATCTGCAGTTGTATCAGCAGGTGGCTTGTCCCTAGGCAAGTGCCATAAGTAACAACAACAACGTGTACAAAAAAAGAAAAAGAACAAGTGAAAGTGACAGAATGAAATTTAAAAGTATTTTTCCCGCAAGTGAGATAGATCATCGAAGAATAAAACAAGAAAATTACTGAAATTCAATAAATAAAGTATTCTGATCGTTCCTATTTTAATATAGAGAGAAATAATAGATTAACGGCTTAAAGGGATGAAAAAGACAGAGAAAATAAAATTTCAATGGAGGGAGTTTAAATTTCGATTCTTAGAATTTTTCGTTAAAAGTTAACTAATTAAAAAAAATCTCGAAATTCATTGTACTATATCTGCGATGTGCCTAAATTTCCTTAGAATGGCAATTATTTGCTCTGTTCTCGGATGCTGATCTGTTCTAAGACCGAACTCGTAACGTTAGTGCTCTAAGCGGAGTAACATGATCACAATACAAAAGTAATTACTTGTGTGACGTAGATGTCATCTGGCTTATTAAGCTTTCACCACATATTCTCCTAGGATAACGAAGAAATTTTTTTTTCTACAATGACTATAAACAGTGACGGTATTGAGGCCAAATATATGACGAAAATCATACGAAGAAACTTAAATATTAAATAAAAATGAAATATTTTATATATGTAATAGAAAATAAAATTTACAATGGAGTGAAGAAATCATATAAAATAAAAAAATTCTAACAATATGAAATGGAAAAAGTTTCTTAAAAAATAAAATAAAATAATTCTTTTCTATCAGATTATCGATAAAATATGTTTCATTATAATAATGATAGGATTTTTTTTTTGAAAGTTTAAGGAAACTTTTTTAACCAAAAGATATTGAATGAAGGAAAAGCATTTTTGAGGTAGGGGCCTAAAACCTAAAACTAGAAACAATAAGTAATTATGAATACTCAAAACTCTAGGAAAATAAACAGAACCTCTTGAAATAATCGGTCGAAAACATTTTAAGCCGAACCTCATTAGCGTAGGAGAAAAAACAAACTGAAGTCTTACTCATTTGTCGGTGGGAAAATGGATATTTTTGGTGGGAAACTTATGTAAGTTTTTGATTGATATAAAATTAACCAAATTATTGAATTAATAGTTAAAAATAATAATTATAATAAAAGGTAAATAAGGGTGTCCTAAAAGTTTTTTTTTCTCATCGCGCAAAAGGATTCGTTTTTAAAAAGGTTTGTCACTGGAGAAAAAAAAAGATTTTATACGAAAATGTGCACAGAAAAAGCACTTGGTGTAAGGACCATGGGCCTTCAAGTGTTGCAAAGCCTAGACTACACTCCCAAAAAGTTCTTTTGTCCATTTGGCAAGATTGGAAAGGCGTAATTTTCTGCGAGCTCCTTCTTCAAGGGGAAGCAAATTCTACGAAATACTGCTATCAACTGAATCAATTGAAAGCTGTTATAGCAAATAAATAAATAAAAAATAAAAATAAAAGGCAGAACTGATGAGATGATGAGGCGTTGTTTTCAACACGACGACACAAGACCACATATTGCATTAGTCGCCATAAGAGAAAAGCTCTTACAATTTGATGGGATGTTCACCCGCATTCTGCATGCTCTTCAGATCTCGCTCCATCTGATTATTACTTCTTTCTCTTTTTAAAAAATTCTCTTCACGGTAAGTGCTTTAAATCCATCAGCGAAATAAAAGCACACCTTGAGGATTATTTCATTTCCAAAACACAATTTTGGAAAGAAGGCATGAAGAAGTTTTCTGAGAGATGGGCGAAGGCAACAGAGCAGAAAGGTTCTTATCTAACAAAATAAATAATATTTTAAACAGTAAATATTGTGTATTCATTTCATATTAGAAAAAGGAAAGGAATTTATGGGACTCCTTAATATTTTATTTCAGTTCAATCCTTTAGACCCAAGTCATGTTTTTCCTTCATCATTCCCATTAAATTGTGGCAATAAAAACCGTGTTATTTTAATTGTTCTTATTTTGTACATAATAGAGATCAGTTGCATGACTTTATAGCGGCATTTAAAATGTAAACGTATTTTCCTATGTCTTATAAATATCGCGATTGTAGCTTTTTAAAAGATATATTCGCGATATATTTTAAATAATATTTTTTATTAAAAAATCTAATATAGTGCAAGTTTTCCTTCATTCTTCGTCTTATAAAATGCGTCTTTTTCTTTAGATTTCAGCAATGAACAAAAAATTGAAGTGGTTTTCTTGTGAAACAATAAAAATCAAATATGTATTAAAGTTAGCATTGAAAAATACCAAAATCAACTTAATTTCAATTAATTAAATTTTTAATTAGATTTTCTTTAAAAAAAGGCTTTTCGAAATGCAAAGAGAGTCAACATATATACGCCCAAAGTTTTTGTGCAGAATTTAATGATTTTATGTTAAATGGCTTGCATGTAGAGTTCCGACATACATACGCATACACATACACACGTAATTACTTACTAGGATATTTAGAAATGTATTTCATATTTGATCAAAATAACTTCCAAAACTAACCAATGTAAAATAAAGATTAAAACGAAATCTGCTATGCACATTTCAATGTATCATGTCAGAACATCATTTCTTGAACGGCCAAGCACCACGTGCTCGTGCAAGTTAAATTATATTTTTATTCTTTTTAATCCTTTCATTGAATGAGTCACTTTAGTGTTGCAAACGATCCTAAAAAAACTTTGCTTCGCATTTATTGTTCACAAAAATATCACTTTTTTTTCATTTTATATAATCACGCGCTCAAAATGACATTTTTCTAGGTTTTATCTGCAGTAGTCATTCACTTATTTTTTTAAAAAATCAGGGCTTTTGTAAAGGAAATAGCAACGCGTTATTAAAAGTGATTTTTTTAGATGCTCGTGCAGATAATAAAATTTCAATTTTTTGCCTACGGATTCTTGTTGACACCACGTACCTCATAACACCATGTTCTGACATGATAAAAATGGATGTTTTTCTCTATTTATATAATTTTCACTTCAACTAAAGTTTCCCCCCTTAAACTCACGACTTTCAAATATTTGACCATTTTGTCTGGTGTCGTTCTAGAAATAATTGTTTTGCGAAAATATGTTTACACATCATTACGGATAGTTATAAGTACACAAATGATTTTTCATTTTATCAAAATAATTTACATTATTAAGCTTTCTTGTAAAAGTGAGCGAATTATAAACATTTTTTTTATTGGTTTGATGCAATCGACTTCTCAGAAATCTAATTCTGTCCCAATTCCAACGTAATCGGATAATCAAAATTGAATTAAGGCTGCAAAAGAATCAAGATTGAATCTAATTGCTCAAGAGACAAAGATAAAAAGAATCAGGAATTTTTCTGATTTATAATTAGATGAACTACGAAGATAATAGATTTGTAAATAAACCGGAAAAATGTGAAATAACGATTGTATAAGAGGAAAATTTTAACAATATATTTATCTAAAAAAAATTTAACAATGCTTGTACATAATACCACAAAGCGTATAACATTCATGGAACATACATATGTACAATCACTAAAGATTTCAAGTTCAGCGTGCTAATTCAAATTTAAAATCCATTCATTATCCTTCAAATTCGGTTTGTAGCTTTGTGAACAATTGTTTTTATGTTTTTTTTAAATTTTTTTTATTCATTTAATCATTTGCAAAGTAAATACAGTTCGTATGTTATAATTTTAATCAACTTTTTGTTTTTTTTATTCGTTTGGAAGCTTTGTCTACTGTATTTAATATCGTTTTCTTTTTTATTCAAGTTTTTCACGTTCGTTAAATTTATTGGATTAAGAATAATCTAAAACAAAATTGATTTATTTTGCATTCATTATAGTTAGCTTTACAAAAGATTTTCAGATTATTTTATTTATTAAATTAGTTCTTTGTTTTTAAAAATAAATCTGTGTGGCCGTGAGTCTTTTCCCTGATGTTCTACAAGCTATACAATCTAATCTAGAACTACAAAATTTGCACATGCATATTTTGGAGGTTGGAAATGTATATTTTGGAGTGATTTCTTTGAAATTATACTCATAACTCAAAATGGTATCTTTTATTTCCGTTTAACTTCTTAAACTATAACAACACAAAAGCGATTTTTACTTCATCTAGAAATTCAAAAAGGAATCGATTATATCAATTTTTTCAGCATAATTTGTTTAAATTTTTAATAAATTAAATCATATTTAAACACCAAATATTACGATAATTATTGTTTGTTATTATTGAAGTAAAATTTAAATCGTTTTTATTAGTGTCACAAATAATTCACTCTAGTTTTTTAAACACTCATGAAATTTTATATTTATTGGATCTATATAGATATAAAAAGAAAATAGGGTAATGTTTGAATGTAAAGCTCCTAAAATTTAATATATACTATCATATTTTTAAAATTTGTAAATTTTTTTCAAGGTAAGCTATTACGTTCTATCAAAAATATTTAATTGAAATTTTAATTAAAACATGTATCAAATCTCGAGTATAATAAATATGTATATAAGCATTTAAAAAAAGTTTTCATTTAAAACTTAAAAAGAACACAGCATATAATACAATTTAGGCTTAAATCTTCACTTAACTTCGAAAATTGTGCTTTTGAAAAAAGTCAGTTTTTTTTTTTTTTTTTTTTTGCATTCTGAAAATCAAAAATTGATCAATAGTGTAAATTTTCAAATGAAATATATAAGTAGTATATTGCAAAATAACATAGGATTTTGATTATAAGCGTATATGCAACGTTCAATAATAAGATGTAACATTTGATTACATATTTAAATTTTTCACATTCGGCTTCTTATACTTTATCCTCTTAAAATGTAAGCAGTATCATATCATGGCGTAAGAATCCAACACTTTAATTGCATTGTTAATAACTTAATAAATATCGTATCATTATAATCTACATATACTGTACATACGCTTCAAATGTTTCAAACAGATATTTAAAAAAAAATTTACAATGTATGATATCAAAAACAGAAAATTCTTCACTAATCAGTTTACTCAATTCTTTTTCAAAGATCCAGTATCTAGTTTGATTCAATCTTAAACATAATTTTTCCGCCTTCTGACCATCAGATTAGTAGCTTATTCATCCCATACGAATAATCCGAACAAAATTCATTCACTAAAAATAATATTAACAAAAAATAAAACGTTCCACTTCGTTGGACAATCCATCAAGAATTCCCAGCAACCGTTATTTCTAAGAATGAAAACGAAACCGCCAGATGGCGCTTTGACCTGCGGAATGAAATAGGAGGTTGAGGTTTCGATATTATCCCAGCATCTGAGCGCGAAAAGTTGATTCGCAAGATGATTCGGCAGGAGAATGGTCCAACGCTCAGGATGTCACACCGAATTTTGTTAGCTCTTCTCGGTGTGGTCTTTACCTCTGGAACAGGTGAGTCAAGTTTCCATATATGCGAGTCGGCTGAAATAATTAGGAAGTGCGATAACGAATTTCGGAAATCGTTTGGCTTTTTTTCTGTCGAGTGAATGATGCCAATCTGTTCAAACTAAAATGAAATTTTACCGTAAATTTATACGCGATACGATAAAATCATTTGAAATTTGGTAAATAATTAACTAATTTTATTGTATTTGAAAATAATATGAGTAAATGGTTCCTTAAAAATCAATGACATCAAATAAAACAATATAAAATTAATTAATTAAAATAATTTTGTAAAATTAAAAAACTTTGCGATAGAAATAATATGCTTGTACTTTTGTCTAACATTCTCTATTATATTCATTTTTTTCAGCATTTAAATCATTATCTTTAATATATATTTTGCAGTTGTTGATTTTCTAGATAAGATAATACGTTATGGATTAATTTTCTAAACGAATCATACTTTTTCAAATTAAAAAAAAATAACTAGCTAAATTAATCTTAGCATTTTCTTTAATACAAAGAATGTATATTAATTCCAATCGTTGTAGCATAAAAGAATATTAGTATTAGAATTAAAAAATAGTATGATATTGTTCGATTTTTTTTCATTTTTATGTTATATTCCGTTAATTAAAATTAAAAAAATTACTAAAAAAATACTGATGCATTTCTATTTCTTATAGCATTATTCTACTGATCAATGTCTGATTATTTTTCATATTTTTATCGTAATATATATTCAATAAAGAAAGTAAAAAATTTGCAACATATATTCTTATATTTTATACATACAATTGTTTGTAAAATAAAAATAATTAAATTACTTTAATTGCTTTATGTTTTAACTGTTAACTTAATCTTTTAAACAGTTTTAACACAAGTTTTATTGCTTTATGTTTTTGATAGTTAAAAAAACGCATCAAAACTTTGTTTTCTAATATCGGATGCCTTATATTAAATATTATTGATATTTTATGCTGTATCGAAAATCTTTAATAAAATTATGTTTATGAATTTAGATGCATTTTCATTTAAAATAATTCTGGAGATATTCGGTACCCTTATTCCCTTTGTATAATATTTTCATAATCACTAAATACTAAAAAAAAATTCACCTTATTTCTAGAATTAAGAATGTTGCCAACGTTCATCTTGTTATTTAAACTTTGTTTTATAATTCAAATTAGCTTCGTTAATCCGAAACTTTATTTCTTTAACATCCAATTTCATTAATTTCCGTGTTTTATTTCCCTCTGTTTTTGTATTTATAATAATATTCTTATTTCTACTTTTATTCGTATTTTCTTTCTATTAATTCACGATAAATATTTAAAAAATTTGAAAAATTTATCTTTTTTAAGATTTTATTTTGCGTAATATATTAGATCGTTAAAATAAAATGATAATCCTAATTAAATTTAAAAAATAATTGTCATTTATAATGCGTATAATTTTTAAATTTCTCATTATAAGAGATATTTAATTATATAATTTTCTCATTAAAGGAGAAACTTAATTATATAATTTACTTATTATATGAGCATACGTATCATCGAAAATATAAATAATGAATAAGGACTTATTATTGAGATTCAACGAAATATTTAATTAAGATACGTTTCATTTTTTCACTTTCAAATGCAGATAATTTCTATAAGCAGCTAGGAAAATATATAAATCTTTCATGTAATCAACTAAGTAAACCCAGTAAAACTTTTAAAAAGTAATAATTATAAACTAAATGAAAATTGATTTTAATATTTTTTGTCCATAAGAAAAGCATATTTATATTTTTATTGAAAGTTTCGTTAGCTAATAGTTTAATAGAAATATTTTGCGTCAAACGATTTTTTATTTAAAAATGTGTTTGTTTAAATGCAATGAAAATTATTTTTATTGAGAGAATTTACTTCTATTACCATTCTGTTAAAAAAAAAGACGAAATGATCTTTTATGCAGAAATCTTATATTCATATGTAACTTAAAGTTACATATGAAGAAAATAAATTCTCTATTATATCTTTAAATTCTTTTTTTATAATTCCTTATGATAGCTTATGATCAGTTTTGTTTAACCTAAAATTCTAAACTGTAAAGTCAGTTTTCTTCCATAAAATTGAGAGAATTCTAGAAATAGACATAGTTTACAATGAATGATATTAATCGAATTAATGTTTTTTAAATGGCTTTGTGTTGATGGTGATTTAAGATACATTTTGTTCTTAATCATTCGGTGTTTTCCCCTATCTTAGCCATACTGATTTTAAATTAACCATAATAGCGCAATAAAAATATATTACCTACCTCAGTTAAGTTGTCAATACTTTAATGGTTTTGATGTTTTTATTTTATGGTTATAGTTCCTTTCATGCTGTTAAAATGTCAGAAATGGTTGGTAGTTTAGTTATTGATTGATTAATATTACTGAATTAGAGAGGTAATTAACAAATTAAATTGTTAAAAACATTTAACAATTTTTAATTGAAATAAGATTAGCAAAATGTTTTAATAAAATACGAAAAAAACTCTAAAATTGTATTCATATCGTTATTTTTTTATTAATATGTAAAAACAATTAACGTAATGTTAATGCATTTTTTCAATTTTATTTCTTCCAACTTTTTCTGAAGTAGCGATTGTTAAGAGAATGCATTTAAAAAATCAAAATGACCATGTAATAGTAAATTTCACTTAATATAGAGTATATTTCATATCTTGAATATTTGTTTAAAAATGTCTTACAATCGGAAGTACAGTTGTTTGTATACTTAAAATAATTAGTAAATCTAAAAACCAAAAAGGCATTTAATAGTTATTGGTTCCAAATTATATGCCCAAGAAAGTTTTCAAAACATCACTTATCTGAAAATAAAAAGTGGATTCAATGGTATTTCCATTGTTTATGCACGAAAGTGCTCTGATTAAATTTACCAATTTTATTTTATTTCAAATGAAACTTGATGATCCCTAGAAGCAACATTAATGATCGTCTGCCACTCCCATTTTCGTTTTCGAATAATCTATTAATTGGCATAACTCTCAAACATATCAATTAAATCGAGTGCTGGCCAATTTACAAGCGCTATGCTTATATCAGGTGCAATCAGATTTTTTCATGCTTATTGTGTAAGAATATCTTAAAACAGTTGTTTCTTTTGTTGTCATAAAAGATAGTTCCTCAAAGTTGATTGCATGATTATATTAATATTCATAATGTGAACGAACAGTTGATCGCCGAAGGCAACTAGATATTGTTAATCTTTATGATAACCTATTTAAAATAACTAAAGTGGAAAATAATTTAAGATAATTAACTACTTTCAAAAAAACCACTTACGACATAGAGGCAACCGAGATAAAGTTTAGATTGTTCTTATATGCAAAATTGAATCGATAAAAATATTATGAATCATGATTGTTTCTTTAAGCAGAAAATGGAATCGTTTGTTTTGAAATAAGTCATTGTTAAATTAAGAGATTTGAGTAAAAGTATTTATAAAATATAATAATTTCATAGATAAAATCTACGAAATCATTTTTTCTTTGGAATCTATGAAATCTCGTGGGAGTTGGTACAGTTATATACAAAAGTGTTAATATAAATATAATACTGGTAATTTTTTTCATATTTCATAAAAAGGATATCATGGTGATTATATATGAACATGTAACTAAAATAGTAAGTCTTCATAATTATGAAAATTCATCAGATGCAAGTAACATATTATTTGATATTGAATATGCATATATATTATTATTATCTCTACCATTAATAAAAATAATTTTAAAAAATTTAAGTAAATTGATACTGAGGTCAGCAAAGACAAATTTTATTTTAGTTACTTTTTATTAAATAATTACAATTAATATAAATATGTATATGTATATAACAGAATCAGAATATTAAGCTTCAAAATACTAAGCGAATTTCCTTGCAATTTTCCATTCTTATTCTCGACATGTAGCTCAATCTTAAGGTTATGTAGAAGTGACCAACAATGGATGACAAAGATTTTAAGGAGAGAAATCGGAATTGAACCTAAAGCTTAAAACTTCTTTAATTTTATTTTTTGAGAAAAATCATTCATTTAAAAAATTTAGCTACAATTGCTATCTCATTCTCGAAAATCACTTAGATAAACCGTTTACTTAAGCTAAAATTTATTTAAAAAATATTGATATTTGCAAGAACAACTTGTATTCTTCATCTTCACATAATAAAGACTGAAAGTCCTTGCATTTTAAAGATCGAGCTACTGAATGTTGATCGCATTTTTCATTACAAACTGCTAAAACTGTATTTAAAGTATTATACGTTAATTAAATTTAATTAATGAATTGATATTTAAAAAAAGGCATTTAATAAATTTTTTGAAATATTGTGGTACTTAAAATTAAGATTTACATTCATTATCAAACATTGATCACAATTTTTAAAGTATTTTGAGCAGTTGCTTTTTCTTGTAATATAAGGCATGTATAAATAATTATATTTATTAATATATAAACAGAAAATTAGAAAAAATCATAACACAGTGAACACAATGGTATGATGCTTCTGAGATATTATGAGTTATACCACACAAAGTTTGCACACAATACCACACAATATTTTTCTGAAGAAACCGTTAATTCCAGATCAACAAAATATTTTTAACAATTAATTACAGCAAACTAATCGTCTTTACAGGTGAGTAATTGTTATTAGGAAAATATTAGGCCAAGCATCACGTGCTCGTGGCCAAGCATCGTGCAAGTTAAATTATATTTTTATTCATTTCAATTGTTCCATTGAATGAGTCACTTTAGTACTGCCAACGATCCAAAAAAACTTAATCTCGCATTTATTATTTACAAAAATATCGCATTTCCTATTCATTTCATTTCATATAATCGCGCGCTCAAAATGACATTTTTCTAGGTTTTATTCTCTGTAGTCATTAACTTATTTTTTAAAAAATCAGAGCTTGTGTAAATGCAATGGCAATGCGTTTCTAAAACATGATTTTTTTGAGATGCTCATGCAGATAAGAAAATTTCAATTTTTCGGCTACGGATCTTTTTTATTTTTCGCCCTACCGGTTTTTGTTGACGCCAAAAAACCCTATTCCCAAGACAATATCATATTCTGATATGATAAAAAACAGATTAGCCCAAACAATTTAGAGCTTAATTTTGATTTTTCGAAAAATTAGCAGTTCTTGAATAAAAACTTGAACGAATCGTTTTCATCGTTTCATTTCTATATTCTTAAAGCTTTATGAATTTTTTCAATAGTTTTTAAATAAATTATTTTTTTACATAATTATATTAAATATAGTGAGATACAAGTTTCAGCTTTAAAAGAAGTTACATTTTGTGTTGTATCAATTAAAGGCGATTTTACTTAATTAAAATCTGTTACTATTTCAAAAGTAAAGGCTGGCAAATTTATGAGCTTGACTTCGAAACCGGAGAATCACGGACTCAAAACCGGATTTCATGAAGATAGCCGATCTTGTTCATTTGCAAAGTGTTTTAAGGAATTAAATATCTTCAGCATAGATTAAGTTGGATGAGGTTCTATAATTTAAAAAAGGGGCTTCTGCTGAAATATCATATTCATCGTCTGATAATAAGTTAAAAGTTGCGAAACCTGTCTTAAGAAATTTTCAAGGTAGCTTCAAAATATGTCAAATACAACCACTTTCAGATATATTATATTAAAGATTGAAGCATCATAGTTATTTTAATGAACGAAACTAATCAACATTATTTCAAGAATTAAATGTTTTTTTTTATTTCTAAAACTTTTTAGCTACTACTGAGCTTACCCCTTTTGTATTAATATTCCATTGTTTATCGTAATACTGTCTATCAGGCCTAAATTAGCGTTTTAACACTCCCATTGTTATTTACTGTATATCCTGATTGTTCAAATCGATAGTTAGTTGATGATAGTTAATTGGCAGATATCTGTTAGTTAAAAATCCAGTCACGTGCGCGGGTGTTTTATGCTGCCGGTTATCCATTCTCACGCTTTGTTGATCGTGGAGAAGAAGCGGTGGTCATTCCCGATATCTTGATGACCCTTTCTTCCTTCTTTACCAGATGCTTGACCAACACCGCCTTGACCTATATGGGATCTTATCTTTTGTAGGCGGAGGGGGTTGCATTTGAAGAAAAAGATTTTACAGGAAAGACGATCTTTTGTTCTGATACCGAACGTTTTTCCATTTATCTTATTGTGTTAAAAGTTTAAAAAGAAGATTAATACTCTTAATATATAGATTTTAAAACAATTCTAGAACAACAGATCAATTTTGATTTAATTAACAGTAAATTGGTTTTTTTTAATTACAGTTTTCTTTTCAGATTTGTTTATTATCAAAACGTAGTATATCCCGGAAAAGTGTATTTTGTTTGTATTTTAATGATTTATTGACCATTCAAGAATATTTGTCACTAAATAATTTAACTTTATAATCCTTTCCAAATTTTGAATTTGACTGAAATATAAGACAAATGTTTCAAATTTTTAAAAATTTTTTAGATTAATCAATTATTTTTTGTTTCAAAAAGTTTCTACAATTTATACTATCAAACAATAGTTAGAATATTTAAAACATATATGCATACTTGGGAATTTTTGGTTATAATTTGAGGTTTAAAATCCTTAAATTAACGCATTCTGTAAATTCAAGAATCCGTTCAATTATTCGACATAATTAAACTATATTATTGTTACTATGCTGTGGTTCTCAATCGAATAAATGTTATTTTATATCAATTTAGTTTAATTTAGCTATATTAACGTCTCATTAGTTATATAAAGTAAAGCAACACTGGAGTTATTTAGGCACGGACCATAGTAATATTGAACTGCAATCAGAAGACATGGAGGATACCTGAGCTGACCTCCATTTCCGACGAGGACGACACCTTCATTTATAATTAGTTTTGTATTAACTCATCCGACAGACGAATTTCCTTTAAATAAATTTAACTCAAAATTTGATAGAAATTTGCCCATTTGATATGAAGGCCATGCAACAAATTTCGACCACCTAGCTCAAAGCGTTTTTGAGTTATATTTGTCCCAGACCAACAGACGGGCTTTTTAAAAAATATATAGTTTTTGAATTCATGGAGGTTTGAAAAGTGAAGAATTGTCAAAATCTCGAATTCTAAATTTTTGACGATTATCATACTCTCGTTGCACTACCTATTTGAAAAAGTAGCAATTTTCCTATAAAAATAAGACATTTGAATGGATTTTTAAATATTATATAGACGAAAAACTTTATATTCTTTTACTGTGTCAATTTTTCTTGCATCGCTTAATTAAAAGAAAATTTTAGTCCGGTTTCAGCTAAATATTTAACAGAAATGATTCATTTTTCAGTTCCTATTATATAT
>JAOUZG010031333.1:1899276-1961454 GCA_026289955.1 Argiope argentata
TTCTAAAATATTCTCTTATTTCCTTATCCATTCCACTTGTTCTAGTTAATTAATGCAACAGAAGCTTTGTAAAATTGCTGAATTATCTAAAAGCCGACTATTTCCCACACTCTGAGTGAAGGAATAAAAAATCTCCGGTAAAGCACAAAGCAAATTTTGGTGACATCGAAATCTCCTAACCAAAACAAATTCATGTTCTCATATGATAATAACTAAAGGTTTCTCTATTCCGGGCCGTCATGTTAAAAAATAAAATAGTTTGACATTTTTCTCCCGGAAAAGTCCATATACTTTAAAGTCGGCACTACTCGGAGCATTAAGTTTTAATTCAAACGTTTGATTCAACAATTCAGCTAAATGATTCTTCAATTAATCGTTGTGATAAATATTTAATCCAATTAAATTTGATATTCAAAATTTGAGTTGATGGCGAAAAAAATAGCAGTTATTACTGTCCATTGATGGTATTACCTTATTCTAGTTCCTTAATTCAAACACTGGGACAAACTTTTAATTATATAAACAAGTCTTAAGAAGTCAAAGGTATTCTTATTCTTTGTAGATTCAAATGATAAAATTCTAGTGTAAAAGATTTCCCACAAACAAATGCTGATTCCGCAATTTTGCATCCTTGAGAATCTAAGAGAACGTTCGATCAAGCATTCGAAAATTAACAGCTTTCACCAGTTAATCAACATATTTTCTGATTCGTGGGAGACTATTAATGAAAATTGTGTTTGTCATTTCCTCTGTCTTGCTTTATTTGCTTTTACCTGTGCAATTGAAATTGTTGGATTCTTCTGAATCTGGGATTCTAAGCACAAGATTATTATTTTTATTTTTTGATGAAATAAGGATATTTATTTATTCTAATCGATTAATTGTTCTATTTACAGACGCGTACTTTTGGGCAGGAACAACCGAAAAACCCTCCCCTGAAGGCTTCATTGTCCCTGATGAGTTTGGAACGTAAGTTTTGATGTTGTTATTATTATTACTTTTTCTGGTACACGCATCGTAATAATTAAAAAATCTGACGTAGAATAACCGCTCCATTTCATATCTTCTTCAATTGAAAAAAAAATTCGTATTTTGAAATTCTGTCTGTCTATGAATGCGGTAACTCAAAAATAACTGAATGGATTAATTTAGCATATGAGTTTTGCACCAAATATGTAGTTTATTCTCAAATTTTGAACAAAATCAATTCAAAATAAGTTTAGCCGTTCGCCTGTTCGAGAACAACCGAAGATGAAATATTACAAAACGCAAAGAGTTAGAAACAAGATTTTGGTGCAGATATGGCTTTTCATTGGGTTAACCACCCATCGGCCAATACTTTCGAATGCATGCAAATGCAATGATTTAAATCGATGAAATTAGATATGTGCTCTTGTTATTACCACTATAATTTTATATCAAATTTTGATTTCAGTTGGACAGAAAAGTGGAGTCCAAAATAGTATTCTATTTTTGGGTATTTGGATATTAACCATATACCAAAGGTTGATCATCATAAAATGCTCGATAAATACCTTAAATATGCTAAGCCTTTGTATTTTTTTCACTAAGGCTGTTTAAGGTATTCACATGCTTACTCAAGGTCAACAATTTTATATAGAAGGGGACAATAACTTTATTAAAAAAATATGTGAAAAAATTCTAGCAAAACCACTATAGCTGTTTTTTTTTTTTTTGAGTCTTGATAAACAATTCATAACTATATAATAAAATCTTTGCTTTATCTAGCAAATTGACTTTTTTTTTTGAAGTTGAAATTGTTGTATTCATCAGATGTAATTTATGTGTGATACTTTTCCTTAGGAAACAAGTGTTAGGAAAATATTCGAATCAGAATATCGCTATTACTCTACCAGATGGAAAGAAAATCTCCGATATCAAGTGGTTGAGTGTTTGGTGCAGAAAATTCGCTGTAAGTGTACTTTATTGCCATTTTATTTAAATGTTCGAATTATAATTTGCAATAGCATGATTTGAAAATACCATAAATAAATAGTTTTAAAAAGTGTGTGAATGTTAATGAAAATAGGGTTTCGGTATATGATCAAAATGAAACAAATACTACGACTGAAAAAGACGTATATTTTTATTTTGAGTTTGTTGGTTTATGTTATTTGTTGGATTATGTTAAAATGTATTTTAGGTATTAACTGTACTAAATCATCCAAAGAAAGCTGTATTCCTTTCCTTTTCTCATATCATATTCTTAATAGTTTTCCATTGGCAGATTTAGATATTTTAAGGTCTTAGACAAGAGCATATCAAGAGACTCGTCTTTTGTATGATGGCCAATTAATTTTCATATTTCAACGTATTTTTCAATTTGTTAATGATTTTTTAGCTTAGTATCTTCCACTTATTAACTTTAAAAATATGTATTTCTTTTTATTTATCTATTGCTGCTCTAAAAGCAAATATTTGTGCACAAAATTTTGGATTCTTCATTTTATGAATATTTAAAAATAAATTAATGAAAGGAAAGATAATGTCCTTACATTATCTGATTAACTGAACTTGATATTAATTATACTTGATTAACGGTCCGATTTATTAATAGTACTTGATCAACAATTAACTATACTTGAGTACAGCCTGATGACTGTCCGATTTATTATACTTGACAAAGTTCTAATATTATCCTAATATTTTATTCAAATAACTCGTATACTTAATTTTCTTATTTACTTGGCAACTATGAAAAAGACAAATTTATTTTAGTCAATCTTCTAGTGGCCCTTTTCAACCCAGTGACCCTAGGCTATTAACCAATATTAACCAATGGAAATATCAACCAACAACGTAACTATCAACCAATGGAAATATCAACCAACATCCTAACTATTAACCTATGGAAATATCAGAAAACTTCTTATCAATACTAATGCTAGGTTCTAAATTATATTTGATTGGCACTAAGAATACAATGCATTTTCAGGTGAACTTTGGTTCCATCATGATTCCCGATGATTTCGAAGCTCCCAAAGAAGCTGATTTGGGACCCTTGAGCTCTCTGGCTCATGGAGTTAAGTCTGGTAGCGTTATTGTCAAAGATATCAAAACCATCGCCATTAAGAATTTGTACTATGATGGAGCTGGTCCAGGTGAGATTTCTACCCCTTTCCTAGCAAGTCTACATATTTTTTAAATATTGGGGCAGATGCGGGCAGCACTACACCGAACTCACAATCTGAGGGGTTATAGCCGAGTAACATGACTATCAAGCAAAAGTGGCACTTCAACTCGAGGATTGTTATATAGATTATAAAACTTTCACCACAATATTTAATTCAGATCTTTTTTGAAGATATTTATGTTGGACAGAGTGGGTCAAAATGCCCTTTGGCTATTCAATCCCATTTGGATCAGTGTCTAGGATACTGATTAAGAAAAAAATTAACGTTAAAAGAAAAAACAGTTAATTTATTTAGTGTAAAATAAAATTTACAGGGCATTAACAATTAAGACAGGATTGGTTAATTATATTAAAGTTAGAAGTTAAAATAGATGTTACCAAAGGGCGAAGCCTAACAAAATGTCTGCACTTTTCAAAGTTAACTGTCGCCTTAGCGTAAAATTATTAAACACTTATCGTTACCAGAGATGAAAAACTCTCCACACTCGAGAGAATCCGTGCGAATGCCAACAGCTCGCTTTTTTCTATAACTTATGGACATGTGACTTAGCACTTTGGATTAGTAGAACCCATGGCGCCATCTATTACAATATAATGAAACTAAATTGAAGTCTGGGAGCGTTCGGTGTAACAGTGGAATGGTAATGCCCACTGATTAAATATTCATTTATATTTTTTGCCTTTTGAGATTTGGCCATCTTAAATAAAATTTATTATTCATTCGTGCACTAAAACCTTAAAACTTTATTTAACTGTCAACTAAATGGGAATAAATATGTATATATACTATTCATTCTGGGATTCCGGAATTTGTTTGTGCATGTGTCAGAATTCGTTTATATTTTTAAAAAAAGAGATAAGTGGAATGAGATATTTAAATTTGGTAATAAGGTGAAATCGGATTATTCAAAGAATTTACAGGCGTAATAACCGCCCACCTTTCTGTGTGTCACTCCTTCGCGTATTGCAAGCGTCAAAAAGCTTTAGTCTCAGGATCCTAAAACGAATAAGTAATTGAAATTAGATGAATTTTGGTTTATTTAATGCAAAAAACTTTTACTTAAAAAACGGAAATATTTCCTAGAAAAATCATTGGTTATTTTTTATTTAGTTAATTTTTTAAAAGTTAAAAAAGCAGTGAACTGATAATTTTTAAATGCCTTTACTTAACAATTGAAAAAATGATCTTAAAACATTTACTTAGACATAAAGTAGTATGTTTTTACTTTTTACTGAATATTTTATTATCATTATCATGTGCAATCTCTGTGGCTGAACCTTAAGATTTCAAATTCCAAAAGCCGAATGAAGATGTGGTGCACATTAAATAGGATGCTGTTGGTCAAACGTCTTTTTGAAAGGCGATGCAATTTCAGAGCTATGGAAATAGGACTTTATGAAATTTCAGTCCTCGTTACTTTACCATAGATTAATATTATGAGATTTGGCTTAGGGACCACTGATTCCAAATGGGAACTACTAAGCCAAACTGACATATTACATCAGGCTAATATTAAGGCCCAACAGCGCCACACCCATGCTCTGTACGCCTTTCGTCCGGTGCATTTTGCCCTGTTACCCCTCATTTGTGGTTATCCGAAATTTTTTCTTGTTCGTTCATTTTACGGATAATTTGTGAGACCGATGTCCACCGGTGAAAGTGATCTTACAGTAGGTCAAATGATAGATGTGCGACCATGTCTGTAAAAACAACGAGCTATGGAAATAGGACTTTATGAGGTTTATCTCCAGAGATCCTATAATCCAAACCAGAATCGACAAATGGATAGTTATTTCTGAACCCCCAATCGCAAAATGGTTCTTATTATACTTCATATTAGGACATTTAAACGTTTAAAAGCAGAAGAAGAAAAAACAGAAACTGGGCACGTTCAGTTCGTTAAAGGAATAAAAACTAACCTTAGAACAATATCAGTTATATTTTCAAAATATCTCTATACGAAAATTATGTGTTCGTATTTGACTTTTAAGAAACCTCAAAGGAATTTTATACTATTTAAAACAATTAATTTACAATAGTATTACTTAACTTCAAAAGTTAAAATGTTTCAATTAACTATTCTTTTCAACAGATGCTTTCTTCCTCGTTGGTACTGGCAGTGAACCTCATCCCGAGGGTACAAAGGTTCCTGATGAAAAGGGAAGGTAAGTGGTGTTCCTTTTACTTTTCATCGGTAAACTCAGAATTTTATATAATTATTTTAACTCAGAATTCCCTTATATCTGTATGAAAATATTTTGATCGATGAACTTTTTTCTCAGCTTAGAGAAACTCCACGGATATCAAGGTCAAGATATCGAATTGAGGTTGCCTGGTGACCTAACTGTTTTTGATATCGAGTGGTTAGCCATGTTTTGCATTGCCTTCAAACAGAATTTCGGTGATGTTAGGATACCTAAGTATCTCAATGTACCCGCTGATTTGACTGCATTAAGGGCTGAAGTTACGAAGGTAAGAATGATAGGTTCTATTAAATACCAATTTAATGTTTACATTTCTACAAGAATTGGGCATTTTCTAGGAGTAGTCATTTGATCACAGTCTATAACACATTGATACCAAATTGAAATGTTTTTATGGTGATATAAACATTTCATTGATTTCTTTCATGAATCCCCCAACGTTGTGTACAAATTATTTTCAACGATGTGGTAATCATAGAGTGCTTGAAACAATACCAGATCTACTGATGGATCTGATAAATCAACCTATCTACTTAAGAACTTTTGGAACGCTTCAGTAATGGATGCTAAAGAATAGTATCCTCGTGTTCTGGGAGTCCTGGGTTCGAGTCCCGGCTCGGGCATGGCTGTTCTTTTATGTGCTCTTTGTGAGATGTATGACTGTGCCCTCCTGTAAAAATAGGCTGTGTAAGCAAATTTGGTGAGTGTGTAGCTAAGTCGTTACTCTTGGCCCTAGTTGGCGCTATTTCAAAAAACAAGAGACGCTCCTTTCGGCTTAAATCTGCTGCTGTATCAGCGGGGGCTTGTCCACGGCAAGTGCCATAAGTAACAACAGAATAGTATCTTTACTTTGAAATCTAATTATTATCACAGATCGGCTGCAGCAATACTAGCACCTGAGAAAAGATCGATCATGCTTTGCAATCAGATTTCAAGAATTATTTTGCAGAGGTAAAGGAAATGCACATTATTAAAATGTAACTCATTCTGAAGACTGATTTTTTAAATATTACTATATTTCTCTTCGTATATTTTATAAATAAGAAAATAATTAGGATTGTTGCAGAAAACGATAGAAAATATTTACAAATAATTCATCAAAATATCACCAAAGTTCATGCCCATCTTATAAAGTATTGTACCTAGTGTGCATGGAAAAGTAATCAAATTTGAAGTATATCATATATGCATTTATATAAAGACTCTTTGTCTATTTTCTTGTTGAATCTCTTTTTATTCTCAAGTGTCCTTACAGTGTTGTATGAAGGGTTAGACTCTGGAGTATTGACCCAAGTGTTGCGCAGACTGTAAAAATTAAATAAGAAAAATTATCAATAATAAATGATATCTAGCTTTTTTATATTAACATAATAATACTGATAGTCTGGCATTCCATTGATTGCAAATTGTGGGTGACATAATAAAAAAAATCGTTCAAAACTTTCTATGGGGCATACTGTTAGATTTATTAAACAAACAATTAGAAGATACTTCTTCGTTTACAAAGATTTCAAATGGAGGAGTTTTCAAATGTTATATTTTTAATTCAAATTTATAGGAGTTTTTACGCCTTTTCGTTACATTTTTGGAATATATTATGATACAAAACCCAATTTTACTCCCATTTCAGATTTTGAAAAATTAACTTCATGGTTGTAGCAATTTTATTTACATACGATTTTTTTTCTAATTGAAATATTGTTAAATATATTTAACAACTAAACTTTTAATGGCTTTATTTACTAAGTTCATACATACGCACGTTGTGATTATATAAAATGCATTTTTGGTGCGTTCATGTTATTGTTGCTCCATAGTTAAAAATGATTTTTAAAAAGTAAAATACATAAGAACTTATAAAATAAACCATTATCATTTAATAGAAAATCGAATTTTGCTAAATTAAAAATTCGAATTTTCTTTAAATCTTTTAAATTATGTCAATCTCTAATATATTAATTCTTACTTTTTGTTTTTCAGGAAATAAAATTTGACAATTGTGAGGAGTTATTTCCAGGAATTCTCCATGTTAGCTGGAAGATTTTAGGACAAGATCTCATTCTGCAGTTGGCAGGACGTGCTGGTAATAATTTCATTTTAAACAAAAATTATTATCTTTGGAACGCAATAATTAAAAAAAAGTTCTAATATTAATTTTTTACAAATATTAAGCATATAATATTTTATGCATTTTTACTGCAGACGATAATGAATAAAAAAATTTACATCATTCTATTTTTTTTTCTGCAGATGATAATGAGTAAAAAAGTTTACATCATTCTATTGTTTTTTCTGCAGACGATAATGAGTACATTTCCTTTGGGCGAAGTGGCAGCGATAATAGAGCTGTCATGATTGGAGGAGACGTTGCTGTAGCTTATTACGACGCTGATGCTAAAGAAGCTCGTGTTGTTGACTATTACCTTAGTTCAAAATCACAGGTAAAATCTTTAGAAGATTTATTTCTGTTGGAAAAAAAATTACTTAATAAATTTAAATAACTTTATAAAAGTAAGAATTTTTGAAAGAAAAAGGATAAGGTTTCATATATTCAAAATATTATAAAGGACTTAAGGAATTTTTTCAAAACTTTGTCTCGAAATTGTAGTTTATATATAATATTAAATATTGTTATTACTAATAATTTTTCTCAAAAATTATTCGTTATTTCAATGCTTGATTGATTGGTTGAAGTGCCCTAGTAATTATGTGTAATTCGATACAAAAAATTGATACTCAAATTTATTAAACCTAGCATGGACAGCTGAATTCGAAGTATGATGCATTTACGAAACATTTGTATCATCTAACTATGCAGAAGGATGATCGAAACAGTTTAAATTAGTTTCAAGGAGAGACCGTATTGCTTACCGTCACTATTTATACATGGATTTGTGTTTATACAAATAGAATAAGAATGCTAAGATTCCTTTTTGTGCACCTTTCTGTAGCCATTCCTTTTTTCTGTTAGTGTTCTCAGGGCAGCGGCGCCTGTCCTGACATTAAAATGAGGGGCGAAGAGAACACGGCTCTGCTGAACTGGGAGAAATCAGACGGAATCATGAAGGTCACTTACAAAAGGCCATTAGGTTCAAGTGAGTATAAACACCAGACTTTTTGTATTTGCCAATGTAGAATGACTTTACAAGTAATAAAAATTGAGCTGGAATATACTCTCTAATTAAGATGTTATCTCAATCAACGCCTTTCAGGACATCGGTGTATATTATTTACAAAATATTAACTTTTGGCGGAAATTATCATTTTTACTGAATCTATCGATTCTTACTCTTTTCTTCTTGCCAGTTTTCTTTATCAGATTAAGAATTGGCCATACACGACTCACACATAAACATTTGTTGTTGGGGGAATCCGCACCCCGATGTACAGTATGTCAGTGTTCTATGATGATTCTTCTTATCTTAATAGAATGTCCACAATTTAATAATGAACGCATTCACTGTTTTCAATCTCCCCCACATCAAATGGAAAGACATTTTTCATAAAGTTCCCCCTCCCCATCTTTTTACCGTTTTAAAAATGATTGACTTTTCCTTTTTTATTTGATTCTTAAATAACTTTTACTTTGTGTTTTACCATGCTATCTGTTTTTGTAGGTTTTACAGGTTGATAGGTTCAGGAAAATGGTGCAATTTAGAAACAAATATTTAAAACTTTTAAAATAAGATTAAATGTCACCATATGTTTGCCACTGTTAAATCAAAAATGGGTTTTGTGTCGATAAATTTCAACAAACCAAAGCAAACCTATCGTATCCTTGGCGTGTATTTTGGCGATTTTGTGTGCAGTCAAAAGTATCCAAAAATCGAATTTGGGTTTCAGACTGATTAACTGATTGGAACAAAAAATTGTTATTAAACTATACTTAAAATCCCAAAATTATGTACAAAATTTGATATATTTAAGTCACTGCATCCTCGACTTATTGTTTGCCTGTGTCTGAAAATATGGACAGACACACAGTGAACCCCTTGTTCTATTTGACCCTAAATTATATAACCGTACAGTCAGGCATCATGGGAACAAATTTTCCTCAAAATTTGATAGCACTCTACAAATTTGGTTTTAAACCTTCATATCAAATTTCATTCTTCTATCTCAAGGCATTTTTAAATTATTTTTGAAGCAGACAGACAAATATTATCCAAAAAAAAATGCATTTTTTTAACACGTGCAGGTTTAAAATGCAGAGATTCGTCAAAGCCTTTAGTTCGATGTTTTTGACGATTACTATTCTTTCTATATACTTCATGTTCAAGAAATGAATGATATAAATATCTTAATTTTAGCTATCCGTTTCAACTGCTTCAAACAAAATCGATGTGGGTTTGTAAACCACATATGCAAAATAACAAAACAAAATCTTGACTATTTTAGTGCATGAAATAGATTATTCTTTTTTTCCCAGGCGACGGTCAAGATCTTTCCATACCAGTTTCAATTCCAGTTTCTGTGATAGCCGCCATTGGTCCTCTCAACAGTCAGAAGGAAGTGGCTTTCCACACTCATTATTATACCAAGGGTAATAATTAAATCACCCTTTCATGCAAATATATATATATATATATATATATATATATTTATTGCATATTACAAGAATTTATTCATTTTTCATACATTAATTCTTTATTCTTCATTCCCCATTCTCTTCCAGATGCTAAGAAGATTCACTTTGGTCGAAGTCCACCGCAGGATCGGTGCAATCCTTTCATGTCTGCGACGACGATGAAGCCCAAGTCTTGGCCTCCGACGCAAATTGTCGATGCCACAACTTTCCGTGCTCAGATTGGACCTACTGGAGGAGACAAGGGATACACGGCAATAACAGGTATGCATTTGTATTGCGCTTCTATCAGTAACTGTTTGTTAAATGCGAGTAAATGCTTATTTTCTATATTAATGAGGAGTTTCTGATACTTGATGTTAAAATATTCACTTTGTGACTCGCTTCAATAGAAGATCATTCGTGTGTAGTGAAGATCGGGTGCTAGTGAAACATCCCCCCCAAGGGGCATCTCATAATGAGAATGCGATGCTTCTGGCAAAGATATTGGATGTCGCCACCCTGGAGGGTACACTAATAGGTGGGGTTAGGCTCCCCCTATCGATGGGAAGGGTTGTACCATGGCCGGTGATGGCCCTTAGGACTCAACCAGTTCCCACTAGTGTTGCTTTTGCGTCCTCCCGGTCACTCAGTTTTATAGCTTAAATCCGTGTGCCTTCGTGGAGGGTTGAAAAGTCTGGTATAATTACATGTGAGACATGCCGATTCAATGCAATCACCTCTTTGTAATGGAAAAGTTAAAAATTTAAGAAATTAAACTCTTTCCGTCTTCAGAATATTCGAAATTATATTGGTCATTCCATCTTGAAAATAAGCCCAAGGTGGTTTTTACCAGTTTTCTCTAATTTCGATATGAGATATTTAAACAAGACCAGTATTATTTTTCCAAGATTTTTTTTTCTTAAAATATAGGAGATAACAAAATACTAGAAATTCTTCCGATTTTCTTTGACGAATTATTACACTGGAAATTGACCTAAAGAATGAATCCACGGGAATTGGTCTATACACACTAAATACAGCAAAGCATTTATCTATTTAATGGATCTTTTGTTTTACTTTAAAACTGCAATAAATAATCGTCCAATGATTTACAGTTTACAAAAGCAGCTTAAAATAAATGAATAATATTTAAAATTAACACCCTTTCTACCTTATTTTCAGCATTCTATTTAGGTTTAGTACATGCATTTCAAATTATTTCTGGAGTTATCTTTTACCGTAAAATTTTCTGGGTATTCTTTTTATACTAATATGTTAACAACGTCAGTGACAAGTGCTATATTTTGTAGAAAGTTGTATGTGGACAGCAATCGTAACTCCATTGATTAACTTGCTAAAAATGTGAAATAATCTTTTTTACTTTCACAGGTTCTCAATCATGGGGCATTGCCTGGTGGATCAATGGGCAATTGATTCCTGAATTAACGGTTCGAAGAGGCGTCAACTACACTTTTGTAGTTGAAGGTGGTAACAATCCTTCTAACCCCGCCTCTTACCATCCACTCTACATTACAAACAATCCTGAAGGTGGTGGTGGACAATTCTTGGACCAGCTTGGACTGCCGGTATGAGTGGCACATTTGTTATGTAACTGAAATATTTTAAGATCTAGAAATTACAATGAAGATTTCTCTTAAAATTATTTTTATTAGTAAATTAACTATGACGAAAATAACTTCGATAATACACAGAAAGTATATTTTTTACAAAGCAGATTGAAGCATACCGGAAAAGATACATTCGAAATTTTTTTATAAATATAAAAGATTGCTTGAATAAACAAACAGTCTTTACAAAACAACAACAACAACAGTGAAAAATTATTGATAATATTTTGATATCACACACTATCAAAATTGTTTTTGATAGTGAACTTAATATTTGTCTTGTTTCTTATGGCACTTGTCATAGTCAAGCCCACTGACGAAGCCTATCAGCGATATTAAGCCGAGAGAGCGTAGTGTTTCTTAGCGCCATCTAGGGGCAAGAATACGATTTAGTTACTCATGAATCACGACCCTTTTTATGTGGTGGACTTCATTCGTGCATTTATTTCATTCATTCACAGATCATAATTTAAACTTGAAGCAGAGGACGATCACCTCTGATCCAGTATCCCAGGAGGAATTTGCGGCTATGATAGATTTATACGTGCGCCAACCACCAAATACATACTTCAGCCAGCGAGATTCGAACCTGCTATCTAAGGGATGTGAATCCAATGGCTCGGCCTTTACATATTATTTCTAATTTTTTATAAGAATCGGAAAAATTTAGGAGGCAACTTTTAAATTATGTTGCCAATATTTGGCATTAACATGCCAAAGTAAGGTCTCGGCATTGGAACTGAAGGGTTTCAGGCTCGATATCGGATTTCACCGAAGAAAACTTGTGTCAGCGGATCTGGTTCACGCCAAATCTGTCAGGAACTAACATACTTCCGCTGGGGCGATTTTCTAAACTTCGAGCGGTGTGTGCTGCCTCAGATGTCCTCCTCTTCATTCACCCACGGCTCAACATTATAAAGTCTGCCCCAAAATAGCCGAATGATTGCTTTAAAAGGGAACTTTAATATAACTAAACTAAACTTAACTTGGCATCAATATGAATATTTAAAACATTTTGTAAAAATAATAGTATACATAATGTATTTGAATATACATACATTTTTATGCATATTCAAAATAACACATAAAATATTCAATGTTAAACAATTTTAAAAATACTTTTATTTAAATTCAATAGTTTAGAATAAATAGTTTTATAATGTTACAATCTAAAGCGATAAATTTCGTGAGAAATATCAGAATTGCTAGTGAAGTATATACTTAGGTTCTCTCTGAAAACATTCTTCACAAGTAAAAATCTCTTGTTAGACACCATGAATAACTGTTAGTAAAAGATAAAAAATTGTTTACATTTATTTATATACAATTTATAATTTTAAATGAAAATCATTAAAAAAATTTTTTTTAATATTCAGGAAAATTATAAAAATATATTTCCGATTATTTCCAAAATATCATGATATAGATTAGCTGTAACTTATTTAAAAATTATTTCAAATGACTATTATGAAAAATAAAAACAGGAAACACTAACCATTCTTTGCTACTTTAGTTTGATACACCTCGTTATTATTCATATAAAAACCAATTTACAACACTTACCAATAGACAATTTGATATACGAAAAACTGTTACTTATTTTTATTTTTTTGTCTATTTTCAATTATTTTTAATACACCAAAGATTTTGTGAATCACAAATAATTTATGAAAATTGTGTAACAATAATAAATTATGAAATGTATTGCATTGTTCATGATTATTGTTTTCATATGTTGGATGTAGTTGTATATATTCTATTTTAATATTTCTCAGAACCACACTGTGTATGCTGGAATTGAAACCGACTCAAACCAGAGGATGATCCCGACTGGCGGTAAGATACTTTTGTGCATTTCATGCAATTATTTTTTGCTGATTCACTTTGTAAAATATTTTCAGCTGAAATTTTTTTTTAGATATCGAGTATGGATAGTACGGTTTAAATATTTGATAATGTGCAAAACATTCCTATTCATTATTTCTGCTGGCAACAACACTTTTACTCAACTATCACAAAACTTTCAGTGATGCGAGTAACACAGAATATTTTTTTCGCGATTTTTGATATAGCATGCTCAATGAATGAACTTGAAGCAATTGATAGATTCTTTAACTCTGTCTTTCCTTTTTTTTAATAGTTCTTGTTATACAGAGCTAGAATGACCACTGTAATACGCGTTTAAAGGGAGTCATCATAAAATTCTTGTAGTTTCTAGAATCTTCAATTTTGGCAACGAAAAGTTGACTGGACAGAGGACACTGACTCAACATCCATTCAGAATCTAATAGAACTGTCTAAAAAACTATCTTCTTTTATCGAGAAACTGAATATGCAGGGAAGCTATGCTACAAATTCGTATTGTTCGTCAAGGGATTCTGAGACGATCATATTTCGACGCTTAAATCTCCTTAAGGAGTGAAACGCGGAACGAAAAGTACATTTCCAATGTTCACCTTTGACCTTGTATTTCACCCCTTAGATACTTCTTTAGTTCAATTTTTTTTTTCTTCAGATGAATGTGAGTGTTGTGTATTTCTGAAAGAATTTTATTTTAACTCAGAATCTCGTATTTATATGTGTAGCCAAAAGTGATTAAAAAAGCTTTGAGGAATGGTATGAAGACAGCTTTACATAGTATCATTAAATATTGTGACCAAGTAAAAAATGGGGATTAAAATACTCCTGAAAATTTTTTATAACATATAAAAGAAAAAACATTTTAATATAAAAAAGATCATTATTATTTTGTAAAATGCTCCTTACATTAAATGAAAATTGCTCTGGAATATTTTACTGTACGTTAGTACTTTTTCCTTTCTGTATTACTAATTATCTTTAATGTTTACGTCTCATAAAACAGCGAGTCTTCATTGCTAAATGTAAAAATCCCCTCCTATCATCTTTCCTCTCACTCCTATTTTGACGAATTAAACCCATCCTAACGCATGCGCAAAAGGGTGGAGAGTTTCACAATCCGTTGTGGAACAGTATCTGTATTATTTCTAATGTCATGCGTTTAAACTGGAAAATGTGAAAGGGAAGTGATCAATGTGGGAAAAAAATTCTTACTGGTGCCTTGATATTCATAAATGTTGACAATAAATTATTGGATATGATATAACCACGTGACATATTAGTGATATTTTTCGACATAATGATAAGAGGCTAAACTGACTTTAAAAAATGATTTCTGAAATCTAACTTTTTCTTGTTATTTCGGAAAGTTTTATTTATAAAAATCGGTGAATGAAATACTTCTTCGTTATACATTTGCTGTTATGAAACGTATTTCGGCATTTCAATATGCGTTACTATTTATTTTTAGTGGGAAGACTGTGCGAATGGAAGCACAAAACAATCGACAAATCTGCAGAAGTCGAAACATTTGAGGAATACAAAAAGACCTTGATGCTGGACTGCATGGACGGAAGTTCGGGCACGTTTTATTGGGTGCCCGATGAAGCTACGCCGGATCTCGTGTTTTATCAGGTAAATTAAAAATATCTTGCTTTAGTTCATTTTCATACATAAGGTATGATTCTCGATTCATTGTGCAGATAGTTTGCAATATTTCAATTAAATATGATGTTAATTTTGTTTGATTGATGTTAAATATGATGTTAATCAATCAATTAAATATGATGTAATCGGAGTAATATGTCTTTTTCTTATTCCTGTATAAGTTTTATGTAGACTAATATTTAAAATATGCAATATATTTTCATATATGGTGCTATTATGTTAGAGGTGCCTTGAACGCTGCCAAGAATGTTGACACTATTCTAGTAGCTACTAACTTTCACGGATGTAGAAGTAATCTTTGCAAATTTAAAAAGATTTTATCTGATGTATTGCCTGACAAATAATATTTCTCTAGCGATAATATCAATGAATAATATTTTTCTATATATATTTTGCAGAATGTTTTCATATAATCATATTATCGGCATCTCAAAAAAGCAAAGTATCAAAAATTTTAAATCCTTTATATGTCTATTGTCAACATAACTTTTATTCAATTAATACAATGATGAACTAATATTAGTGAATAAGATTTATTTTTATTGTCTTCTGTGATATAGTATACTTAATTTACTATACAATTAATCATTAATTTAAAAAATTAAAAACAGGTTAAGTAATGCTAACCTGCACTACTTAACCTGTTATGATACTTGTCAAAAACTCTTAACTAATCCATTTTATCCCATATATAATTTTTTTTTCGCAACGTTCCTTTTTTATTTTTCTTATACTAAGTGTTAAAAGAGAAAGTTTTGTAAGTCACCAAAAAATACGAACCCGAGTTTTTAAAAGTAAATTTTAACTTAACAAATCCGGAAAAGGTCATTTTCGACATTAAATCCATCTTTTTGTGAAAACAATAACTGAGAAAATATTTTGACGGATGAAATTTAGTATGTGTTTTTCATACCAAATTTATATATTTCTATCTAATCTTCAACAAAGTCTATTATCAATAAAGTCTCAAAGTCTCTACGTCCGTTTGTTTTTCTGAAAGCAAGTGAAGATAAGTACAAAACATAAGAAACAGGTATAGTCTTCCTAAAACTTTATTGCATATTCTTGTATAGAATATGCATATAATAGTAACGAAACATTAACCTTTGACGCTAATTTAGCATTTTTACTGAATGTATCTTTTTATTCTTGGTGAGTTTTTTGGAAGTTAAACCTTACAGAAAAGACCTTACTTTGTTTTAGACGCGTTTCCCATAACCAGTTGAAAATGACAAAATTATACTTGCCTTAAAAAAATCTCATATTAAATTTAACATATTTATGTCCCTGCATTTTTCAGATATCGCTTTACACTTTTTTGAAATTGCATACCTACAGCCGGATAGATGGACTTAATTTGAGCGTATTTTGCTCAAAATTTGATAGAAAATGGCAAATTGTTGACTTTGTACCAAATTTCATATTTCCAACTCAAAACGTTTTTGAGCGATCTTTGTCACAGGCAGGCAGACGAAAAATTTTCAATAATGCGATTTTCGAACCCAGGGGGATGAAATTCTTCTCTAATTAACAATTTTTTTATGTGATTACAGTACTTTCTCTATACAACGCATAAGAGAAAGTGAAAAGCTAGATGTATAAAATTTGGTTCCCAATTTTAAAATTAAATTATAGATGCACACTTTAATAAATGTCAAAATATATTCGTGAATAGATTTACTGTCTGCCTATCTATATATTCGCATGCTTTTAATGTAAAATGAAATGAATGAAATTTGACATATGATCTTGTTTCTAAAACTATATCTCTGCGTCAAATTTTGGTTTCAATCGGTCGAAACAAAGATATTTTAAGCACATATTCGGTTTTCTTCAATATATTACGAAACACAAAATTGTCATACCCGTTTCTCTTAAAATTAAAATCTGAGTATTTGTGGAACTCATTCCCTTTTCCAAAGTCTACAATTTTATATGAGAGGAGGGTGGAGTGGTATATACAGGGTGTCCTAAAAGGTCGTTTACAAACGTAACATGCTGGTCTGTCATATCATGTTGAACAAGATTTATATAGGAACTTCAAACTGAGACCGCTAGAGGGCGATAAGTGCAAGTTTGTATGAGGAGAAAAAAATGATATCGAGAGCCTTGTTCATATGATTTTTATTACAAAACATCATTACATCACAAAAAATGCTCAAATCTCTTTCCATTCGCCACAATGCATGTTTCATAATTTCATAACGTCGATGCATGGATTCACGCACCCGTTCAAGTTGGCCAGGAGTGTCACCAACACGTGCTTCAGCTCCCGCGATCCTGGCGATAAGATCCATGTCCGATGTTACGGGTTTTTCGAACACCATGGACTTCATGTGTCATCACAGGTAGAAATACAGGGGAGTCAGGCCGAGAGATCGCGGTGGCCATTGGACTGGTTCGCCTCTACCGATCCAGGGATTTGGATTAGTCCTATCGAGGTATTATCGAACAGCGTAGCAAAAACTGACTGGGTTGACGTCTGTTTGGGAAGCGCTCAAGGTACATCCGTACCGAGGTTCGTCCATTTCCATCAACGGCGCCATATACGTAATGCATGTCAGCCATTTCTGTGTTACTAAACTCATTCATCCTTCACCTTCAACGTCCACGCCTGAAATGATTGTTTTACCCACTCTCCCGTTTTCGTGCAATTATCACCCTCTAGCGGTCGCAGTTTGAATTTTCGGGCACATGTTCCTATATAAATCTTGTTCATCATGATATGACAGACCAGCATGTTAAGTTTGTAAACGACCTTTTGGGACACCCTGCATAACACCGTTTTTATGGAGTATGGCAGAAAATTTCGGGGTAGTTACACCCGTTATTTTGTTTCTCTACGAGCTATCATAATTGATATTTTTAATAAGCTTTTTTTTCCCTTCTCAGTGCTTCACTCATCGCAATCTTGGCTGGAAAATCCATGTTGTCGATTCTGACGCCAAAGTCGCCGGCGCCATGGAGCACCTCAGCAACAACGAGCCAAACTCTGCAGCTGCCACGACGCTCTCGTACATCCTGTTGTTCCTGGTCACCTGCATCGCCATCTTTTAAAGCGCCAATTTGGCGTATTCTCAGCGAATAAAAGCGCTTTGGAATAAAATTGTAAGCAACTCGACGAGCTTTCTTCTAAATCAATTGCCAACTAGTCTGCATTATATGGAATTAAATTACATTAAAATCATCTTTGGAGAAAAATTTATAAGAACTGCATTAAATTTTAATTTGTATCTTTTGTTGATTATGTCATTGAAATATTTGTTTTCATGTTACCACTTATCTATGCTGTATTATTTATATAAACAAAAGTGTTATTTGTCGTTTTTTATTATGGAATTATTATTTAATTGCTGTCAGAACCCTTGCTTACATTGGTGACACCATATTATCTCAGACACAAAATAGAGACCCCGTGGGTTTTTGTATCTGAAACTTCGAGATTTTCCGGCCGTATTTTCGAATTTTTTAATTTTGTGCTTCCATTTTGTTTTTGCTGAACTTGCACTCTACATTATCCAAATTAAAATATTTAATATGGTCATTTTTCTTATGGTCACATTTTTCATGACCGAGTTGTATTAAATACATTTTGTAATTTTTATACTTTTTTTTCAAAATTATTTTTAAATTTTTTTTTTTTTTTTTTGATACTCGAGATAATAAGATTCTCATGAAAATTGCTGCCAATCAAACTTTATTTTATTTCAGCTTCTCATGCTCGTTAATCAAAAGCTGCTGAAAAAAGCATTTCATAGAAATTAATAAGAAACATCTAGTTTTGAATGTTCGAGAGTAGAAATTATGCCTCCATTTTTATTTTATTTTTTTGCCTAAAGGCCTGTATAGAATTTAATTTGGACCTTCCCATCAGATTTTTAAAAAACAACCCTTAACCATTTATGTATTTTATTTATTCGTATTTCCTCTCATGTGATTATGCTTGGATTTTCAAAAGATCCATTAATAATATAAAGTACTTTTTAATAATTATTGTCTATAATTATTAAACGTAATGGTAGGCAATATTTACAATTATTATAGACAATACAACAATAAATATTATACAACAATAATTTAATTGTATAATAAATAATATTGTATAATTTATAAATTATATATAAAACATAGACAATATAATTAGTGAATAATTAAAATACAAACAATAATTATAGACAGTATAGTATAATTTATAAATTATACATAACACATATGCAATATAATTAGTGAATAATTAAAATACAGACAATAATTATAGACAATATAGTATAAATTATAAGTTATGTGTAAAACATAGATAATATAATCAGGGACTAATTATAATACAGATAATAATTATAGACAATATAGTATAATTTATAATTAAATATAATTACAAAATAAGAATAATACAAGTGGACTTTACCAATGGATTATTGGACTTTACCAATGGATTGAAGCAATCATTAGAGAAATCACAGTAGTCCATTAGAAATTGGTATACACTTGGAACATTTGTAAGGGCAATGCCATAAAAAGTAATAAAAATTAAAAATTAATTATATATTTAATTCTAAATATTTCGAGTATGTTCATGAATTATTGGTAATTAAAATTACATTTTTTAGTTTTCGCTTATTTAAAATGCTAATTTGTTAAGTACTTTTTCAATATCATATTTTTTAATTATATTTGTGTTCATTTGAATCTGCATATGAAAGTTCGAGTACATATTGATCAGAGAACCTTGAAATATTTTTATTTCGGAGCCTCTTTGTACTATACCTGATCAAAAGTTTTTGTTTCATGAAACTTTTTTTATTCTTTTTTATACATTTTAATTACTTATAATATATTGATAAACAAACAACGGTTCTAGATAATTATGCATTTTTCGTACTTATTTTGAACATTCTAAATTGATGTAAATCTCTGATTTGAATGAAACACACTATATTATGCTTGAAAATAAAACCTTAAAAATTGCAGCATTAATATTTGTAACATTTAATTCTTATTAAAATTCAATATACAGAAAAAAATTATTTTATTTAATAAATTATAGCCTTTCTGACGTGATTTATTTTAAGCTGCACTAATTAGTTACTTTAAAACTATTTTCGTCAGTAGTTGATAGTAGAATAATTAGCATATAACTGTTTATTATTGTTTATTTTCAATGCACATGTTTTATTCAAAGGCGCTTTTACAAATACAGATTGTCCATAGTTTTTTTTTTATTTATTACACTCAATGTTTTGTCGATGTCCATTTTGTAATCATTTTGCCCAATATTGTAGTAGATACTTATATGTTCTGTACCAAAATAAACATTACCTCTCTTACATTTTGTACATTTTTTTAATATTTGAATCTAGTTATGCATCTTTAAACAAAATCATTATTATCCGTCCATTTTATTGTATCTTAGCAATAATTTCATAATTAAACAGTTGTTTCAACATAATCTTTATGAATACAGTTTCATTTGTATATCTTGTGAGTCATCTGAAATTCAATATATTTCTTTCGAAAGTTCTATGATATTTTTTTATGTAATTTCTTGTGTATTTTATGTTCTTAAAACCGAAATAAAACTTTGTTTTATAAAACTTAAAGCATGCTGATTTTATTTTTGTTTGACATAAACACACTTTTTAGAAAATATGTGCAATAATTTGATATCTTTCGTTTTGCTAACAAAAATTCAATAGTGCTTTAAAAAATATTTAGCAAAATAGTACTTAACTTTACTGTATCTCAGTAAAATAAACAAACAATCAAAAAAATTTGATAGCTTTCTTTTTGCTAACAAGAATTCAATAGTATTGTAAAAAACATTTAGCAAAATAGTACTTAACTTTACTGTATCTTAGTAAAAGAAAAAAAAAGTTGGTATCTTTCGTTTTGCTAGCAAGAGTTCAATAGTATTATAAAAAAAACATTTAGCAAAATAGTACTTAACTGTTACTATATCTTAGTAAAAGAAAAAAAACTTTGGTATCTCGTTTTGCTAACAAGAATTCAATAGTATTATAAAAAAAACATTTAGCAATATAGTACTTAACTTTACTGTATTTCAATAAAATAAACAAACAATCAAAAAAACTTTAATAGCTTTCTTTTTGCTAACAAGAACTCAATAGTATTGTACAAAACATTTAGGAAAATAGTACTTAACTTTACTGTATCTTAATAAAACAAGACAAAAAAAAATAACTGTCCCAAAAAGAACAATTTTTAGAAAGAATTTACAAGTGAGAATTTTCAGGGAGCGCGGGGGAGGGGGGGAGTGTCACAGTAACTTGGTGGTAAGGTCTCGGCTTCAGAGCCGGAAAATTTGATGTTCGAGACCCGATTACATCAAAGAACCGTCGTGCAAGTGGGCCTGGTGCACGCTAAATTGGTCTAGGTCAAACTCCGTCCCGCTGGTGTGGTATGAAAATTCAAAAAGGTGGTGTCAGTTCTAGCGCCATCCTCGTTATCTGAACGTGGCTCAAAATTACGAGGTTCGTCGCAAAATAGTCCTCGATTGTTTTAAAAAGTGCTGTTAATATAACTAAAACTAAAATAAACAACAGATTTTTCTCATCCCTTTTCTATTTGTGATGGGTCTAAGCATTTGTTAAGTCAAAAGTACGATGTGATAAAAGGAATTAATTTTAATAAAATAATAAAATGAAATCTGCTAGGCATATTTCAATGTATCATGTCAGAACATAATTTCTTGAATGGCCAAGCGCCACATGCTCGTGCGAGTTAAATTATTTTTTTATTCGTTTTAATTGTTTCCTTGAATGAGTCACTATAGTATTGCAAACGATCTAAAAAACTTTGTATTGCAATGATTGTTTAAAAAATATCACACTTCCTATTTATTTCATTTCATATAATCACGTGATCAAAATGACATTTTTAAAGGTTTTATTTGCTGTAGTCACTAACTCATTTTTTTAAACCAGAACTTTTATAAAGGCAATTGCAACACGCTATTAAAAGCTGATTTTTTGAGATGCTCGGGCAAATAATAATTTTTTTTTTATTTTTCGCCTACGGATTTTTCTTGACGCCAAAAACTTCATCCCAAAAACAGCTTCATGTTCTGACATGATAATAACTACATTTCCATTCTTAGATGTATTTTAGTCAGCATTTAAATTTATTTTTAAATCAAATTCCTTAAAACTATTTTGAAAATTAAGAAACTGCATTATCATTCAATTAGGACCCGTTAAAATTGAAAACTAAATTACTACTGAGGCCATGTTTCTATCTATGATTGGAGAATACAAATATATTGTTCCCTTATAAATTTTTAATAACTAAATTTATTAAATGGATTAAAATTTCGAAATTTCCGTATTTTTCATTTAATTTAAATGTGAAAAAACGATACCAATCACATATAAAAAAGGATTTAATGTAATCTATAATATAATTCAAAACATAGCCACGAATTTTTGGTTATACCATGAAAAAAAAGAATCCTCAAGCTTTTTTTATTACATTTACGTCATCATTAGCAATTTAACTAAAACTTAACATGCAAAATTGCAGCATTAATATTTGTAGCATCAAATTCTCACTAAAATCCTATACACATGAGCAAATTTAAACTATCTAATAAAATATAGCCATTCATACGTAACTTATTTTAAGTTGCACTAATAAATTACTGTAAAAACTGCAAATTAGTAACTTTATACCTTTTTATCATCGTTTATTTTTAATATACGTTTTATTCAAAAGCGCTTTTATAGATATAGATTGTCCACAATTTTTTTATTTATTGCACACAATGTTTTGTAGATGTTCATTTTGTTTTGATTGGCCGTTTTTTGATTCCGCATTCAGCAACGGAATAAAAAAAAAACGGTCTTGAAAACAACTTATAAATGGAATAATCTGGCATCATTCAGTTTTAATAGGTGCATCATAATGTCCACCAATTGAAACTATCAGAGCCAAGGCCTGACTAAGACAGGGGCATACGGGGCAGTTGCCCCGGGGCCCCAACACAAGTGAGGGCCCCCAAATTGAATATACATTTTATTTTACATTTCCTTCTTTAGTGAATGTTCTTCATTATTAAAGTAGTAAAGCAGAGGGGGGCCCAAAAAAAGTTTTTACCCCGGTCTCCAATTTAGCTAAGTCGGGCCCTGGTCAGTGGAAAAAGAATTTAACAACTACCTATTAAACAAGTAATTAATTCATTAAATAATTTATTCAATGTAAAATAATTATTAATCACTCTTTTTTTCCTTGGTTAAATATTCATTTGATCGAAAAACATGATCAAATTCTCAGAATCACATTTCAAAATTTTAATTGTTCGCCTTAGAATCTTATACAACTTCCGTTTCATAAATTTAATTCGAATATTCTAGATACATTTCTGAAAGGCATCGGTGTCCAAAATAAGATACTACAATGTCTTTCATTGCAACTATTTTTGTTGAATGTATTGTGTGCAATTTTCCAAATCATTTCATCATAGCGATTGGACTCAAATACTCTATTGGTTTCATTTACTTGCCTAACCGCAATCCAAAAAATTCTGTTGTTATTTTTTAGCTTAAATCTTACCAATCTGTCAAGGAATTAACATTTCCAAACAAAGGCTTGCCGTCATAAAATGGCACACAGAGCAAACACTAAAACATCACCCCATCTCAAATTTTCTAATATTCCTACCATCATCAATACCATGTCACGTAGGGGATAAAGTCAAACATAATAATTATGTATTTTTAAAAAAATGAACTAATACTGTATAACAACTACTCATCACATCTTAATAGTCGAACGGACTAATTAAACTATTCCTAAATATTGTTAACAATATGGAAATTTTAAAGGTAATTATTAATAGAAAAAGAATTCAAATATATAAAAGCATTTGAATATATACTGCGTGAGCAAATAGGATCGTAAAAACTTTAAAAATTCCTAAAATCTGTAAAATTAAGCAAAATAAAAAATGGTTCCCGTGACTTAGCATTGATAAGTCAAGGGATTTATTTAGGGAAGAAAAATAAGTTAATTCAAAGAACAGCCGATAGATGGCATTTCGCACATAAGTGAAAGAATAAACACACAAATAACAAAAATAATGTTATCGAATCATTTATTATTGCAATATGTGTTCAACATGCCCACCACCACAAGTTATTATCCATTGTAATCGTGTCACAAATCCAGCAACGGCAGATTGCAGCCTGTCCTGGCTGTATACATGGCATCTCTCGGTTGATTCAATCTTTCATTTCGGACAAACTGCATGTACGGGATCGATACATCCAGGATTTTGAATGTTCCCATTGCCAAAAGTTTGTAAGCATCGTATTTCATGACCGAGAAGACCATGGAAACTTGCAACATCTATTATTGATTCCCTTTTCACCGAACGTTAGTCTAATTAACTGGAATACCTGTGTGGCTTGTTGATCCATTTTGCATAAACGTAACTGCAGGAAGCGCCAGGGCCTGACTTAGGACGGGGCAGCTGCCACGGACCCCACATAAATCGATCCCCTTGAATCGAATAGAAATCTTATTTTATGTTTCCTTTTTTTAATGAATGTTTTTCATTACTAAAGTAGTAAAGCAGAGGGGACCCAAAAGAGGTTTTTGTCCCAGGTCCCAACTAGACAAAGTCGGGCCCTGGAAAGCGCACCTTTTTCAAGCAAACATGGTATAGTCTTTTCGCGCAAAAGCCTCAAATAACGCTGAATATTTACTGTTGTATTGGCACCGTTTTCCCCCCATTTACCGGACACTGCATTTCAAAAAAGAATCCTATGATGAAGGAACCAATGAAACCACACCTCACTGTGACTTAGGAAGAATGCAGTGTTTTTTTAGCTTACACTCGTATATGTGACATAGCCCAGATGTGACAGTTATGTGTATTAACGTCGCCATGGTGCGAAAAATGAGATTCATGAGCTTTCCATAAGATGTTAAAGACCCAGAAGGGATCTTGTTCAATTTTGGAGAGAACTCACCTCATAAAGACTTCTTTCTCTACAGTGTCCGAGGCTAAAAGTTCACGGAAAAACTGTAATTTGTATGGATATTGCTAAAGAACTCCATGAAGAATGTTGCGCATTGAGTATGATGGTAATTCCAAGCCTCTGCTAGCTTCTCGTGTACTGCTAGTCCCTGCAGCTGTTTCGGAAGCTAATATTTCAATTTCAACAGCAACGTGCTCCTAACGTGTCCGCATTAGATTTGGTCGTCCAGACCTTACAGCGATCTAGTTTTCTCAAATAACTGAACAAGATTAATGAATCCTGTCACTTTTAAAGGTCCTTTCTCGTTCTTCACGTTTTTCTGAAGTCTGAATTTAAGCAATCTAACAGTCGTTGATCCTGGTTCAGACATGATAACGGTCAAATAGAAATGCACCTTCAGCTTGATATATTTCTTATTAGTTATAATAACATCCCGTTTTTAACGCTATTATGATATGGTCCTCGTAAGTTTGAATAGCTGTGATATGACGAGGACCACACCTGTTCTGATCCATCCTTCTATGTAGTTAAACATTACACTAAAGGGAGGATGGTTGGCTCCGAAGGATTTAAAGTGCACCAGACCCCTTTATACAGTAGTTCTTCTGTGGAATTGGATCTCGAATCTGAAGCCTGAAATTGAGAGATAGATTAACACCAGGGCACAATGGTCTTGTGTGGTTATTTCATAGGAGCTCCTCAAGGACCTCATTGCCAGCAGCCTACAATAAATGGAATCCAGTTATGAAGGGATCAATGAAATACAAAGTGATTTCATATATTTCGTCCTGTCACATAAATCAATTAAAATTTCCACACAAGTACTCGTTTGAAATGCAATTTTTTATGCAGCTTAAATTATTAATACATCAAATATTTTCTTGTCAAAAGTTAGAAAGTTTTCATTGGAAACTTCTGAAACGAATTTACTTTAATGTATGATATATCTTTATATAAAAGAATAATTTTCATTTAATATTGAATATGCAGATGCATCAATTAATTCTAAAATTGGAAATATATGAACTTTTCAATGCCAATTTTAACTAACGAAAAATGAAGCACATTTCAAAGATTTCAAAGAAAACTTCTGAAATTATTTTCACGCACAAAGATAGTAATCAACTAAACTACCTTCAAATTCAAATTTCTTATTGACTTAAAATCTTTATTTATAATAAAGCAAATGTGTGTGTGTGTGTGTGTGTGTGTTGGCGATATACAGGCCAGACCGTTCGACCTACAGCTACCCAATTTGGTATATGTATACCTTGGGTGCCGGGAATGTGCACCTCGGAGCCCTTTTTTTGAATTTTTAATTAATTAAAAAATAAGCCAAATTTTGACGTTTTTTCGCTATAATTTCCGAAAATATTACAGCACAAAATTGATTTTTGCATCAAGTCAAAGCTAAAAAAATTAGCTTTTCAATGATACTAATGTTTTGATCTATATATTAAAACTCTATTTCTAATGAATTTTTAAACATTTAATTTAAGAGTATTTTTTTCAACAATTTATTTTGAAAAAAATAAAAATAAAATTTTATCTTGAAATCTTGAAAGAAGTAGGGCATTGGGATTTATAGCAACAGTGGCTGTTATCCCCTGTTTCAAAAACTTAGAATACTTAGAACAAAATATAAATTAAACACAAGAGAGCGTACACGCACAAAAACGCACAAAGTTTCAGTCAGTTAACAGTTAATGAAGTCTGTTCAAACAGTTGAATGAAGCTGTAGTGAGTCCGCTGATGAGATTTAGAACATTTCCAGAAGTTCCAATGGAAAGAAGAGGAACAAAAAGTCAGAGCAATTTAATGTGGTAAAAAAAATTAGTAGATGTTGAAATGCTTCAACGCTTGAAGAGAAACTTGAAGATTGGCCTTGTTTGCAGTTATTTTACCCAGAACATTTTTGAAGGAGATATCGTGTTTATCTAATTGGAGAAATGTCCACAATTTGTCTCTATAATATGAATGCTTTTTGCACGAGAGAATTATGTGTTCAATATCATTTATGCTATTACATTCATGACAAAGAGGATCATTATGAAGGTTAAAGCGGTTTAACAATCCTGGTGTTATAATTGTTTTGCTGATTAGTCTGGCCAAGACAACATCTTCCCTCCGATTTTTGGACCAGGGAGACAGCGCTTCAATGCTTGGAATGTCACCTAAAGAAATGAAATATTTACTATTTCTATAATTATTGATTGTGATCTGATATGTCTCTTTCTTAAGGCTTGAAATAATGTCTTCAGGTGAGATCCATTCAATCCATGGTGTATTTTCTGTAACTTCTTTGGCTAAGCGATCTGCAAGCTCGTTCCAGGTTATATTCGAATGACCAGGTACCCACAGGAAGGAAATTTTTTGATTTAATTTGGCTAAAGATTCAACTTTGGATGCTATACGTTGGATAATTTTTGGCGACTGAAGCGAAATGTTCTTCAACGATGTGAGAGCAGAGAAGCTATCTGTAAGAATCAAACAATCTTTTCCAGGGATAACAAGAACCTCCAATGCTTCAGCAATGGCTAAACTTTCAGCAGTAAAAATGGAATTCACAGGATGGACTCGAAACATGAATTTTTGTTTAGAAGAAAAACCAGCAATTGAAGTGTGCTGGAGAGTTTTGGATGCATCAGTAGCAATAATAAAATTATCAGGAAAGCAATTCCGAATACATTCATTAAAGTAACTATTAATTTCTATCAAAGATAGATTTTTATTTTGGAATTTAAAATCCGTGAGAAAAATTTGAAAGTTATTTGAGCTAGTTATAGGGTTTTCCGGCAAGATGATAAATTGGTTGGTAGAAGCATTAAAGTTCTTGAGAATAAGGGAAGTACATTTTTTGTCTTTGGTGGTTAATTTAATTTCCCGATTATTTTGGGAGTGTTCTTTTAGAAGTGGAGAGTGTACACCATTAGCTATTTGCTTGATAAAAAACTGGGAAGCTAGTCGCTTTATTTTTTCTGAAAGAATTTCCTGAGAAGCAATTTTCAAAAGTACAATATTCGGGGTCCATTTCGGAAGGCCTAAAGCAATTCTCAGAGCTTTAGTTTGAATCGAGTTGCACGCTTTAAACTGTGTTTCGGAAAACCTGTTGATTATGGTGCAACCGTAGAAAAACATGCTGAAAATACTATTATTTGTAATATTGATAATATCTTTAGTTCTGGGGCCATAGTTTTTTGATGCGAATATTTTGAGACCATTTATCTTTTTAAGTGCATGATTTCTAAGATTTTTAAAGATAACTGCGTTTTGATTCTTTTTAGAAAAATGAATGCCAAGAAATTTAATCGTTTCATTCCATTTTAAGGGGTGTCCCGCATAAGAGATGCGTGGATAATTTGTAATTTTTTTCTTGGACAATTCAGTTATTGCACTTTTTTCTGGAGTAATTTCGTTTCCAATAATTGCACCATTTGTATATGTTTTCCATAGTATTTTGTATTTTTTTGATACTGATTTCCCAGGAATGATGGCTGCAGAAGACAAAAATATCATCCGCAAAGAGAGTACATTCGACCCCTTCTTCTACGGTTTCATGAAAATCATGCATAAAGATGACAAAAAGAATTGGTGAAAGAACACTGCCTTGAGGTAGCCCTTTTTTCAGAGTTCTGTTTCTAGAAATGGAATGTCTCCAACGAATCTGGAATGTTCTGTCTTGCAGGAAGTTGAACAACCACTTTGCCATGTTGCCTGTTATACCAAGTTGTAAGCATTTAAAAATAAGGCTGTCGATATCAACAGAATCATATGCATTTTTTATATCAAGACTCACAGCAAAGAAGTATTTTTTTTGTTCGCAAGCTTCTGTGATTTTTGCCTGAATATTGTAAACTGCAGTTTGGTTATCTCTGAAGGGTATGAAACCATGTAAACTATTGTGCAGTTTTTTGTTACAAATTAAGTAGGGAGTAATGCGTTGAGTGAGTATACTTTCAAAGACTTTGCAAAAAACAGAGGCTAGAGCAATGGGCCGATAGGAAGAAATTTTTGTTTTGTCTATGTTAGGTTTCGGAATCGGAATAATTAGAGCGTGTTTCCATTGTTTAGGGATGTCAGCTGAATCAAATTGATGTTGATACAATTTCAATATAATTTGAAGTTGGTCGTTGTTCAGATTTTTGAACCAGATGGCCGGAATGTTGTCAGCTCCAGGAGTAGAATTTTTAGTTTTGTGGATTGCTCTCTTAAGTTCCCAAATTTCGAATTCGCTATTGAGAAATGAATTTATTCCAGAAAAGTCCAAGGGAATAGGTTCAATATTTGTATTTCGATTAGAAAAATTCTTTGCAAATAATTCACTCTGTTGTGCAGGATCGCATATATACCGGCTGTTTTCTATAATAATGTTGTTATGCTTAAAGTTTGGATTTGTGTGATTAGAAAGTTTATTTATAATTTTAAAGAACATTTTTGGGTTACGAGATATTGTGCAGATTTTTTCCCAATATTCTCTTTTAGCTTTTTTAACGTGAAAACGAAATCGACTTGCATATTTTTTGCTTTTTTCCGAAAGTTCTTATTGAGCTTATCATAATTATGGCAAGAAATATTCCACCAAGGAGGATAAGGCTTATGCGACAATAGTTTAACTGAGGTATTTTGGATTATTATCTTAGTTGCGTTCACCGTAATTTCTTCAATGGAACATTGGTTGGTATTATTAAAAAAATCTTGTGTTTGTTGCTTGATCCTTGTCCAATTAATTGTTTTTAAGTTGCGACTTACATTTTCTATGCCCGACCAGGAAATAACAATTGGGTTGTGATCGCTATCAAAAGTTGAATCCATTACATAGCAAGAAGTTTGATTATGAATATCAGATGAACAGAGAGTAAGATCTAAGATATTTTGAGTTCTTAAAGAACTGTGCGTGAGAATAGTTGTGTTGAGAATCATGAAATGTGAATAAGTTAGCCAATCTACGAAATCGTTACTCAGAGCCGTTGAATGGGTAGCTCCCCAAAGAGCGTGGTGCAAATTAAAATCACCGAAGATGAAAGTAGGTAGAGTTAAAGAATCAAAAAAATATTTTGCTTGATTAATATCAAAACCTTGTGGAGCATATAAATTAATAATGTTAAATTTGGTATTCTGGAACTGTACTTCGACTGCCAAAAGTTCAAGATTAAAATCTTCTGTAATATTGCTGGGGATAATTCTTCCGGACATGTTATCAGGAATACCAATTAGGAGACCACCACCCGGTCTACTTTTTCTGTGTGTGCGGTAAAAAATTTTGTTCGGATGAGAAAAAATGTCAGTTTCGGAAAGGAAAGTCTCTTGAAAGACCCAAAAAGAAGAGGTAGAAAAGGGAGGAATTGAAAGCCACAGTTTTTTCCCTTTAATTCCTCTGCAATTCCATTGTAGAAAAGTCATTTACAAGGACAGTCAAAAAGAAAAAAAAAGGAAACAGCACCCATTTTAGGATGCAAAGGACGAAAAGCAAAAAAAGTGTTCGAATTTAAACAAGTGGAAAATTGAACAAAAGACATTGAAATGGAGAAAACCAACAACAAAAAAAAGCAGTGGAAAAAGGTGAAAAAGAAAAAGGAAAAAAGACACACGCACAAAAAAAAGAAAACAAAAAAAAACACACAAGAGGAAAGGGGGGAAAAAGAGAAAAAAAAACAAGAATTAGCCAAGAGCACCTGTATTCAATTGCATTGGAGTAGCAGATACTTTACGATTCTTCTCTAAAGCTTTTTTCTTTCTTGATGGAGAAAGATTTTCGCTTCCGGGATTACTCATTACGGTTACGTTACGCGAGAAAGTTTCAACCAATTTTTCGAACATGCCGAGGATGGAGTTTAGTTGCTCTTCCATTTTGAGTTGAATTGATTGGATAATTGAGTCAATTCTTTCATTCATTTTATTGAGCATATTTTCCATTTTTTCATTTATTATTTCTTCGAAATTTTTTATAGGTGCATTTATTTTTACAGTTGCTGCGTAGCTAGATTTTTTTGACTGAATATAAATTCGTCTAGCCTCAGCTGTTGTAATATGATTTTTACATTTTAGCTCTAAGATTTCCTTTTCTTTAATAAAAAATGAACATCCTCTCGATGTGGCTGAATGCTCGCCTTTACAATTTACGCATTTTTGCTGTGATTGGCAGACGCCTGCGTGAGTGTCGCCACACAGATGACAAATCTTTTGATTTTCACATACCCTTGAAGGGTGCATGAAACTGTAACAATTTGTACATTGTCGCGGATTGTCAATGAAAAGTTGCACTTTTTGATTTATGAACCAAATCTTAATGTCCATCGGCAAGCGTGTTCCTAGTTTCGTGATAAGGACGGGTGATGTTTCCCGAGAATCATTTTGTTTTAGGAATCGCCTCATTTCCACAATTTCTATTTCATTATTATTTTTTAATTCCTCGGCAATTTCTAGCAGTGAGACTTTTGTGGGGATATCAAATAGGAGAAAGCGAGAGGTTATATTTTCCCATATGATGTCTGTCGTAACTGGAATGTTTAATAATATATCTAAGCTGAGTAGCTGTGCTGCACACACAGGATCCTGTGTAGTAAACATGATTTTCCCTTTGCGGGTAAATTTCATGTTTAATATATTTGCATGCCGATTTATTTTCTCTTTTATAAAGCTTTGTAGCGTAAACGGATTTATTTGGGGAATTCTTGATTTAGGATCTGCATTTGTCATTACAATGTTAATTTCTTCATATTCACTCTGCCCAAGACGTAAAACCAGTTCTTTTGTGGATTTACCACACTTAAAGAATTTTTCTGACATTAAGGATTGCATCGTGCTTACAGGATAGAAACTAGCATCTTCTACGGCAATAATCTTTGAATGGCTCAGATTTACAAAATTTCAAAAACAGTCAAAAGAAAAAAAAAAGAAAGAAATGGACAGGTCTCACCTGATTTTAAAGTCCTATGTCTACCTCCAGTTGAAAAAGGAATTCCAAATAAACCATGGAAATAAGAACGAATACTTTTTGCTTCAAAAAATCAGCACAAAAAACACTTTCGAATGCACGAAAAAAAAAAAAATTCCCGCCTTCCGACTCAAGCAGAACAATTCCGATCATGCACTCACAACGCAACACGAACACCCGACCATCAACTCCCAAATTTTATCTTCTCGAGGATCTAAAAAAAAAATCAGCTTTTAATAAAATGTTGCCATCACATTTTCAGAAGTTCTGATTTGAAAAAAAGTTAATTACTATCACAAATAAAACAGAAAAATATGATTTTAATCACGTGATTATATGAAATGAAATAAATAGGAAATATGATATTTTTTAAACAATAAATGCAAGAGTAAATTTTTCTTGATCGTTTGCAATATCAAATTTATTAATTCAATTAAATAATTAAAGTAAATAAAAATACAAAGTAAAAATATATTACAAAACTGCGACAGTTAAAACTGAAAAAAAATTTTTAGAAAATCGCCAAACGATAATCTTCTGAGAGCGAGATTAATTATTTAAAAGTAAGAAATCTTAAACGAAATGACGTCATTTCAAAGAAACGCGAACAAAAAGCAATTGATAATTAGTAGTAAAATATTTTTGCATTCTTTTTTTTTGATTTTTAAAACAATAAGACATGTTTTGAATTATTACTTTTACTTATGTGAAGAAGATATTTTGTGCAAATCAAAGAATTCGCCTTCGTGGTTGTAATTTATCTTCGCATTTTAATGAATCATGCGAAATAAAAACGCAACTGCTTTCATCGAAGCATACGTAATATTAAAGATATACTGGTAAAAGTAGGTCAGCTATTTCAAAACGCATCTTCTTTCAAACAAGCATACGTAATAATTAACAATGCACAATTTGTAAAAGCATATAAAACTATTTTTAAACGCATACTTCGGAGACATCAAAACTTTCTAACCAAAACAACATCATGTTCTCTCCCGAGAAAAAATAAGTCAACTATCATTCCAAATTAAACATATAAGAATATCATTTTCGGCACGTGTCTGTATAAAATGAAACATGAAATTTTTGGAAAATAAATGGATGGAAACGTTTTCTATGATATTTTATATCATACTATATTACTATACATATATTACTTATCATACTGTACATATATTTTTCTATACATGTATTACTTATCCAATTAAACAGTTTTATTTAAGGCAAATATGGCTTAACATCTACAAGGCATCTTCTGTAATCGGAGCCCAACATCTAATTTCTTGATTTTTTGGGAAGATACATAAATCTCTTAACAATTGGTCTAAGTGAAATATATAATTAGTAGATAGAGGGAAAAATGCTGATGAATTAATTTTTTTCATATATTATTTGCTCTGTGAATCATATTTAACAAAATATTCTTCAGACAATAAGTCCTTAAAATAAAAAACTGGCACTCCAATCAACTAAATCAATCATCAAAGCTGATCGATCTATGAACATTTCAATATAACTATTCGATAAAAACTGGTGATTTTAGATCACTTTATCAAGATACCAAAGAAGCCAATCAGAGTTACTTTTGCATAATTGGTCTAGATTATGATAATGATGATTGTTTTAAACTTGCAATATTCAGTACTGAATAAATCAGCCAGATTTGAATAATTTAGAAATGTTTATTTATTTATTTAAAAGTTGAAATATCAAGAATATTTTACAAATATGAATCTATAAGACCAAAATAATTTAAACCGTAATTGTTTTATATATGTTTATAAACCTAAAAATATGTTATTATTCAATTCATTAATATACATCTAAAAATAAAATTAAAAACTGAAGATTTCAATTAACCTGTGAAATTTTTGCTGAATAATTCCTTGAGATCTTATAAATTATTAAAAAAAATTACAATGTTTTAATTTCTGTATTGAACATAAACTTCAATGTCGGACTACTTTGTTTTCAGTTCTTAGTTTTATTTAAAGGCGTGCTTGGATTGAGTAAAAATTTCTTTATATTAAGTGCACTTCCATCATTTCCACTTTAATTTAAAACTGAATTTTACGTTTACTGATAGAAAAACAGAGAGATATGTGGAGTTCAAAGATAAGAATGCTTAAGACCTACATAATAGTATAAGTGAAGTACATGATTATCGAAATCTGAAGCTTAAAAATATTTTGCTGAAAAACTTATTATGAGACCAAGTTATATAAAATAATTGATTTAACCATTTAGTCGGCATTAATATTGGCGAACCGATTGGTCGCCAAAGGCGGCTAGTATTTAATATTTCAATGATGTATTGTATCATGACATTTTATTCCAATTTTAACAATTTTTAAAATTATTTCTGAGTATGATTTCTGACAGTCTAATCTGCTTAAATTTAAATCAGATCTTTTACCTTGTTTCATTGAACTCTTAAATTGTTTTTATTTCTTCCAATATTATTGGATTGTGATTACGATAACTTCTTACATCTTTATTTTAAAACAATGAAAAAGCAGTAAGTGATTTAAGCAATAAAAAATAGTAAATGATAATAGGAAAAGATTTTTCTAGCCATGTTAAATATACAGAAATTATTTACGCAATTTTCATAATTTATAAAGCTATAGGTATTTTTAGCTGTGCATTTCATAAATAAATAAATATTCTTATTGTGAAATTCAAAAAAAAAAAAACATTGTAGCTATTAATTTATGATATTCATTTATCATACAAATTTGAATAGAATAATTTATAAATATCTAATTAATTCAATGAACTAGTTTTTAAAAAATTCTAATATTATGGTATAATTTTAAGAATTTTATGAATTTAAAAAGAGATAATGGAAGATTTATCGTAATCCAAAATTAAAAACACGTTTGTTTTTTTTTTAAAAAAAGAAAGAAAACTTTGATTTTAATTTTAAAAATGGTTACATTAAAAACTGAAAAATATAGAAAACCGATTAAAGAGAGTATTTTTAAAAATGATTAGCATGTTCTTTCAACAAATTATAGGCAGCTGTTAGAAATATAAAATTGGAACTGATTATTGATTTAGAATTCGCTTTATTTTAATATTGTGTTGAAGATTTGATTGGATTAAGTTTTCAAAATAGATGCATTGTTTATAAAGAACATATCGCATAAGAATTTTTGCACATATGTTCTTATAAAAACATATGTGCATTGTTTATAAAGAACATATTTTTCAAATAGTTGGAAACTTTATTTCTATCATATTAAATTTAAGAAAATAATTCGAAAATTGGCTTTCAAAATATGAAAAAAATGTTATTAAAATATTTACTGCTCTGAGAAATTAAATGATAGTCAATAATTAAAAAAATAATTACATTGAAATTAAAAGACGACAATTTGTTAGTATTCTGTTATTTAAAAAATGAAACTGATTCACTAGGATGAACTCCGCAAAACTACACAATAAAGTTGTTATTTTGAAATGGGAGTAAAAGTCTCAATTTTCTTTTTAAGAAGTCTTATTTTAGATCTGAAAAATTATAGTAAAAAAACATTTTTGTTAAATTCAACTCACTATTTCCGCAATTTTTCATTCCCTTGTAATGGTGCTTAGCGTACTTGCCCTGTCTGTTCATCCTAATTCCACCACTGGCGCAAGAAGATATTTTATTATTTTTCATAGTTCATTACTTAACTCTGACCTTACTTAAAGCAATCACTTTAAATATTCTAAAATTATTCAACATCCCACGGCTCATATCAAGAAAATACTGAATCAAAGCATTTTTCTTTTACGGTTCCCTGTTATTCAGGTATTTATGGAGTAAAGAAAAACAGTCACGGGAAAACAGTTCGATAACATCAAAAAATTATCATAGTGATAAATATCAAGCTCCAATCCGATATTCGATGCTTTCCAGTTATCCCAATTACCATCTGTTAACATAATGATTTTTTTGGGGGGGAGAAGAGGGAATTTTGGATTTCATTGGTACAAGAGCCCTAGTGTTGGCCATGCTGCACCTACTGTTTCCATCAGAGTTTAGTTCGAAGCAAAAATGAGACAGACTTTTTGAGAGGGAAACTAATAAAATAATTACTATACCTGGCCTCTTTTATAAAAATATTTCTGAAAACCCTTTGTGAACTATATGCAATGAGATCAAGGAGATTTTTTTTTTCATTCTATTAAAATGCTAGTTAAAAAAAATACTTGCAATAATTGAAGCCAGCATCTTAATTTTCTTTCTTTTCTTTTGAACTCTTACTAAAAGAAACATCTTTATACAAGCCCTTAAATAGTTTGGCATTAAACTACAACCATTTGGTCTTCAGGGTATGATTATGTGTTTATGTTCAAGAATAAAGTTATGCCAAGCGATCTGAAATATTCACTATGAAGTGAAATGAAACAACTCAAACTTGTCAATTTGCTCATTCACGTGGTCACGTGTGCACGCAAAAAACACGAAAACAAAGCCGCCAATCATAATTAATCCGGGTATTAGCATCCACGTGTGTTTGTTGATAATAATCGGCAAACTATTTTGACGTCAGTGGAGTGTATTGATAAAAGAAGTGTTTTGAAGTTTTAATATTCTTTATTTATTGTCATGTCCGGAGAATATTTTTAGAAACAGTTTTGCTCAGCTATTAACGCGTATTCAAGCACTACTGGTCGACTTGGTAAGATCATCTTTACAATATCACTTATTATTGTTACATTAAGATTGGAATGTTAGAAAATGTTTCTCTAATCCAAGATTATTGGAATAAGAAATCAAATTATTAATTTAATATTTCCTTACTTCATTTGTCAATGAATAATTCACACTATTAATTTTAATGTGTCTTTTTTCTTTTAAAAATGCTTGTTCAATTGCATTTTTTAAAAATAAGAATTACAGCAGCCTTTTTTTAATAAAAAGGTTGATTCTCCCCATCCTGTTTGGTAGATTCCTATGTAATTTCAGTTCATGCAAAAATTTTAATTAGTGACTCAAAATCTCTTAAAATTTCACCATTATTTTTTTTTGGACTTAATATCTGGTTTGGGTTACCTGTTGATTTTCTGAAATCAGTACATGTGGAATAAAAAAAATTAAGATAGTATATATTCAAAAGAAAAATTGTTTGCAACAGTATCTTAATTTGTCTGTCAGAAAATATTTGTATATTTCAAATTTTAATAAAAATTAATGTATACTGCTTTAAATATCACATCTCTATTCTGTTCATCATGCCATGCACTTGCTCAATTTTCCTATCTGTTTCTAAACCTAAAACTTGAACTTTATTCTGAAACTGAAAATGATTCAACTAAGCAAAGAATATAGTTATGTTTAGTTGAAAAGTTTTCAAAATAAAGTTATGATGATGAACATTATAAAGTTGTCATTATTTTGCATCTGTTTTTGTGCTGCTGACTCCTTATACTTCTAATTTATATTCTTCACTTATTACCAACTAAATTAAGCAATAAAGTGGTTTGGAAATTTTACATTAATGTTATTTAAAATTTCAATTCATAATTTTTGAATATATAATTTGTTATTAGACGAAGAAAAAAAAATTATTACATATTTTGTATGATTTTCTTCTTTTTATTTTTGACATTGATCATTTATTGCCAAATTATCATACTACAACAATTGGATTTTTTAAAAATATAATTAACAAGCATTTCACTCTGGCTTTAAATGTTTACATTCATTCAATTTTCTTAGCTTTTTCTAAATATTAATCATTGCTAATGTTTTGGGAGCATTCTGTTTTATTTTTATTTAAGATAAGTTTTAAGTAAATAAAGAAGTAACTTTAAATTATATAATGTAAATTCCATATCAAATGATCTCACCAATTGTGATTTAAAAGAAATGGCCAAAAAAATTGAAATTTGTATAGTATTTTCTTTTTATTTATTGTTGCCTTTTTTGATAAGGAAACTCAATTATTGAGTTTGTAAGTACATATATATAATAGCAGTTTATGCATTGTTAATTTGTTAAAAGTTAGCTTGTTTAATATTTTTCAGATACACACACTGTTAATTTGTGTGACCATTTATATTTAATTCAGAAATCCACATACAGAAGCATATTTATTTTTAAAATCCATATCATGCCTAAAAGCCAGTAATTTGAAATAATGTGTGAATTTAATTTATATCAAAAATGCTGTTTATAATGAATTTTTTTTTGTTTTATATTGTTTTGCTGCTTTTTATATTGTAAATATAATAAAGCTTTTAATTATCAGTGCTAGAAAAAACATGGCAAGATTCTATGAGTTTTTTAGGGAATAAAAATTTTAAATATTTCATAAAAATTCTAGTTTTTGAATATGATAATGTAAAAATTGTATAAATATTTAATATTTCAATGTAAAATAACATTTCTTTATTACTTTAATTTTATTTCAGGTTAGAAGATTTACTGTACCTGGGAAATTTTTATCTTCTAGCTAGTCATGGTTGATTATTATCCGTCAGAAGTTGCAAGATTGGTTTTGGGTAAAAAAATTTATGTCCTTTATGTAAATTTTTAGAAATAAATTTTCAATATTTTAAATAATTTTTCAAATTAGGTTTATGTTACTCAATTATATTAATTATGATTGAATATAATTTCCATAATGGTTTTTTTTCCTCATAAATTTTAATTTTTGATCATTTAAAGTATGACAGCTATTGTCCATGTTATAATTTTGAAAGCTTAAGTAGATCCTCAGTAGCATACCTTAAAAACTAAACCTTAGAAAGCTTAAATTTTTCTATGCATAATATAAATATTATTAAAAATATTTTGATGTGGATAATATATATATATAATTCCTTTAATCTCAATTCTTGTCCTAATCTGGCAACTTAAATAGAAAAGGGAATTAAAATGTCAATATGTAATCTGTAGTGTAATCTATAAACAATATATAATCTGTTGTTAGACTGAAAGTACAATTTTCTAAATTTAATGATAAGAATTTTTAATGTATAAAGTGTCTACTTTTATTTATATAAAATTACAAAGTTCTTTGTTAAAAAAGTAATTAAATCCTAAAGAATTTTTTAAAAAATTATATTACTCTTAATATAAAAATTCTAATTATGAACATTTTGAAAACAATTTAAAATTTCAATATATTATTGATCTTTTACAATTTTTTGAATAACATCTTAAGAATATTGCATGGTGAATTATAAAATAAAAGTATTTTGAATTTCAGTTGCTTGAATAAGAATTTGAATATATTGTGATGACTCTATGTAATTCTTCGTATTATAAAAATGGTTTAATTGTATTTATTATTAAATTAAAATATTTATTTTCTTTTTGATACTATATATAGGTTATATGAAAGAAGTGCTTTGCCCACAAGCATGGGAAACATTTTTGTCAGAAAGTGCTGATCTCCGAGAGCACAATCGAGTGCTGCAGAGTGGGAAATCGGGCTCAACAAATATTGAAGGAAAATCTCTCCGAGAAATCCTTCATGAATACCAATGCTTGAAAGGTAAAATAATGATCATGTAAATCTTTAAAATTTTGCTCTGATGTATATTTATTACTATTTTAAGTTTTAAATTTGTGCCTTAGATGCTGTTGAAAACAGAGTAAGAAATACATCTAATTCAAGACTAGCTAGATTAAATGGTTCACATTCTGTTGCAAGTTCAAGTAAAAGAATTAGAATTAAGCCCTATTCTAAAAATATTTTAACTCCCCCAAAAATATCTTCACATAAAAGGCATCTTAGATTACAGGTAATACAATGTGACTCAATTATATATGTTTCTTTTTCCCATTATTCTTGGATATTGGAAATTTTATTTCTTAGGAAATGTATTCTTCTAGTACTTTTCCTTTTTTTTTTAAAGCCATAATTTAAGTAGTACTAAATACTGATAAAATTCTAAACTATATTTTTATTGCTTTTTTTATTATGTGATTAAATTTTTTTTCTCTTTTCGGTGGCAGTCTTGATAATTCTACTGTTTTTTTTTTTTTTATAATGGAATTAAATTCTTATGATTTTTTAAAAAACTTTTGATTAGAATAGACTAGAATGCACTGTCTCTAAAACTTCAAATATTTCTTTATTATTCTTATTCTATTTTTACTGTTCATTTTATGATATCTATCTATTGTTTGATATTCTCAATACTGTTCAATAGTAATGATTTTTTTGCAGGAATATTATGAAACATCTAGGTTTTAAATCTTTTAACATTATTAACTACATTTATTTTGTATATTTTACTATCTAAAATTGTTCTTTTATTCACTGAATGTTCTATATATATGAATATTAATAGAACAAAATGTGGAAAAAAATATTACCCTAAAATTTGGGGGGAAGGGGATTCAGGTAGTGGTAATACTTCATGTAAAGGACCCAAGTGGGGTTTTTTTTTACAAGTTTTTATTTCATAATTGAAATATTCATTAAATTCTATTTAATGTTTTCTAAAGATGTTTGCCCAGTAATTATTTGAATGTTATAATAAATAGCAGTTATTTTTCCTACCTTTGCCTCAAAAGGAAAGAAAAATAAAACCTGATAATGAATGTTTTTTTACTTTAAAATATTTCTAGATTATTATATGCTGTATGCAAAATTGTGTCATCTTTTTTTTTATTTGACTTAAAATTATGTCTTTATACTTTCATCTAAGTTTTTAAACTATTTTTTATTATATAAATACTTTATTAACCTTTAGAATCAATGCAAAGTTTCAACTGTGATTAATAAAAATGAATAATCAAATTTGGATCTTTTTTACGAAATAAAAAAATAATAATGTCCTCTTTTTAGCTAATTTTAAAACTTTCCTGAAATTAAAAAGATCATTAAGTTAATGGGTTTTATTTTATTTTTTCTTTGCAAAACTGATTTAAATCTGTAAGATTCCTGGCATTTTCATAATATTTTTTGGAAACATAAAAATTTAGAGAAAATATGAAATAAATATAAGAAATTACATCTCTTATGTATGTTATTACATTAAATATGTTCAATTGTTATGTAGTTCAATACTATCTATGTTCTATTGTTATGTGGGATCATTTAAATTATTGAAGCAAAATTTGTGAGCAAAAGAAGGAAGAATGCCTGGTGTATTTTTTCTAATTTTATTACAGTTAATTTAATTATCAACAAAGTTTTTATTTATTTTTATTATGAGCTGTTAGTCTGTTATTAATGTGCTTGTTACCAACTAACATTAACAAACTAAACTACCTTATATTTGTTTTGAATTACTTATTATGTCAACATTTTATTGTATTATACTCAAAAGATAAACTATTTATTTTAACTTCTAAATATTTAAATTGTGTGTTTAGAATGATGATAGGGTATTGAAAAGGTTTACTCGATCAGAAGCTGCTATTCGTTTTGCCGAAAGTGGACATCTTTCACCACGCAGTGTTCAAAAGTATCTGTCTACTCCTACTAGGTCATATTCATTCATGGTATCTGACCAACAGCAGATAAAGTGTGTTACTGCTCTAAATTTTGATGTTGGTGCTGAAGGTAAGCCACAAAATCTTTCATTTTTGAAGACATTTAGGAAGAATGTTTTATTTTGAAGGTGTTATTTTAAAATCAAAAAATTTCTGCTATCTATTAACCTATCCCTAATATGATCCCAATGATCATTACCAGTTAGTTAATTTTTTGTTAGTCATCAGTTAATTAAGTGTGTCATCCTCATATGAGCTAGAAGTCAAATTTCTGCTCAGAGGCCCATACCCTCAGAAGCTACTGCACCTCTTCTTCCGTTATAAAGCAGACATAACATTGTCATCAGTACATAATATCAACAAAATTATAATTGTCATATTCATGTGAAATTTATCCCAACATTTGTAAAAATAGATGCATGTTTCACTTCATTTAATTCATTCATTTGAAGTTGTTCTTCATTTGAATATCAACTATAGTAAATATGGCCATCTAGATAATATGTCAATGGCAATTAATAATATGCATTTCTTTTTTCACCTTATATAGGGTGAAACTGAATTATTTCTGATTTAAATGATTAAACTATTTATTTCAGTCTGAAAACATATATACTGTTCTTTTTTTTAAAAAAGATGACATTCTTTTAACTGTTCTTATTTTATAAAAATTAAAAAATAAAGTCTGTTTTTTGTTAACAAAAGCTATTAAATTTTTGTTATTGTACTTATACTTTTAAAAAAATATCTCAGAAATTATGCTTAGTGAATTTATAAGGAAATTTCAAATATATCAGTATCATTGAAGAAAAAAAAAGGGGGGGGGAGAACCTTGTGGAATTCTAATGAAGTAGATTCAATCCCATTTTAAGCTAGTGAGTTCATTTGTTATAACTTTTTTATCATTTGCACTGAAAAAATAATTATCCATGGACCAAAATACAAACATCTGAAAGCCATTACATGTATGTTATAAAATTTTTTCTCTAACCAAATTTTGCATTTAAAATGTTTTTTATTTTAATTTTTTTATTAAAATCAACAGTATTGTATTTCATTTTTTTATATGTTTTTGTTTTTCTGTGCTTTAATTTTCAAATTTTCTAGAAGATTTATTTAATTAAACCATGAATTCTAATTTAATATTATTATTTACTTCTACGTTCTCTTTTTACCATTTAAGGAAAAAGCATTGATTTTCCTTTATCTTACTGCTATGCTTATTTTTCTTGAATCATAATGTCCGTTACTTGATAAAATTTATTCAATGAAGACTTTTTTAGAATGAATTATGCATTAAACATGAATTCTAATGTTTAAGGCATAAATTTTAATATTTATGTTTCTTATTTTGATGCTTTAGAAATGTTATTGATTTTGAAATTATACTTAAGCATTCATATACTTTTTTATGTTAATTCATTTTTCTTTTGGTAATAATGGATACTTGATTAATTATTTTCTTGTATTATTCATGAATTTATTTTTTTTAAAATCTAACCCTATTACCATTAGATATTGAATATATAAATTATTCTAAAAACACTATTTTCTTTATAGGAAATGAAGAAAACACATGTGTAAAAAGTAATTCCGAACCTACTTCGTCTTCGGCTTAATGTCATGCAATAAATACAGTCTAAAAATTAATGATGTACTGTGTGCACTGGAAAAACATTAGTTCCTGTAATTTCAACATTCCTGTAAACATCTGATTATCAGCTGCAACCTAACATATATTATTTGCCTACTGTACATTATCTGAAATAAAATTCTGTAGTGATATTGCTTGACATTAAGTCGAGAATATGATATGCACCTGCAAGACAGCCAATAGAAGATACTGTTAAGAAAATGGTTGCAGTTGAAATTGTATATACATGTAAAATAAAATTGTTCTATGTCTTTGATATCTTCATGTATTGTCATTTCAATGCCCAGAAACTACCACTTTCGACGGTCCTTTCCCTTTAAGAGGTGATAGTCGGAAGGATACACATATTTTTGGAATTCATCGTTCTTTCACCTTTATTTTTGCTATATTAAATACTTTTTTACTCTTTTTTTCTGCATATGCATGTGAGTATTTTGTCAATTTTGATTTTACTATTTTATTTAAACTCAAACTTTCATATTGATTGCTTACATTGCTAATTCAAACTGTATAAAACTTCCTGGAGTGGTACGAAGAATATTTTGTATTGTTAATCTCAAAATGTTATCAAAAAGTTTAATATCGAATAAAACAAATGCTTTAACAGAAAAAAAAATTATTCTTAATTTGTAAATACCTAAATTAGCAAATTTTAAGAACCTAAGTTTTACATTTACTCATCATTACTCATCATAATTTAATGTGTAGACCTTTCATAGTAAATCAGAATTTCTCTAAAGTCATAACAATCATTTTCTGTCTATGTTAAGCAGGTTTTAAGCCTCCTAAGTTTTTTCATCCTTCCTCTCCCCCTTATTTTCACTAAAGAAATGCAGTCAAAAAGCACTGACGATTTCCGAATTCAAGAATGAACAGTAGGAAGAACGGGATTTAATTCTATAAGAGTCTTAAGATATAATGTGTTGTTTCTTTTTTGATCTTTCCAAAACTAGATGTTTTTATTTGTCTCAATTTAATATATCTGAGAAGTTTGTAAGAAACCAATATTGCATGCTATCAAACATTTTTTTTTGGGGGGGGGTTCTGAAAACCATCTTGCACAGCGTTTATAAAAAAAAATTTCAGGCAGGACACTGGCGTACTATATTTACGAAATATTAACCGTTGGTGTAAGTTTAACATTTTTACCAAACCTATCATTCTTGGCGAGTTTTTTGGCGATTAATCCCTGGCAAGTAGACAAAAGTATCCAAAAAATGAATTTGGGTTTTGAAAACGTTTCTCCCAACCCATTTAAACAAATATTGCATACAAAACTATACTTATATTAACTATAAACATAAAGCCACTCACCAAATCTTATATGTATAAAATGAAGTTTCCTGAAAACGTTTGTTTGTTTGAACCACAAAACCTCGAGAAACAATTAGCAGATATTGGAGATATTTATGCCATTTTGTTGAGCATTTTGGGGGGAAAGTTTTAGTTCATTAGTCACATCAAAACAAAAAAAAGGGAGTTTTATTGGGATTTTTACTTTGCACTTATCCGCAAATGACAAGAGCTGTGGTAGTCATAAGCTTTCTCTTTTGTTTACATCTTGTTACGATTCTTTGTTTTCGTCTGATTTTAAACAGCGATTCAAATCCCATTATTCCCAAAGAATGGAAACTCAACCTTGGCGGGAATATATTAAATGCCAAAAAAAGCTTCGTTTGTTGCGCGATAAGAAAAATGAATAGAAAAGAAATGTTCTGTTAGCGAATATCAGAGAAATAATCCTCACACTAAGGAGAGGGGAGTCTTTTGATGAGCGAAATAATTGTCTTTCTTTAAATCGCACTAAAACTGAATTGCGGAAATAGAATGAATCACCTGAAGAGCGAAATGATCGCCTGTGTTTTGTCAAAGACATATATTTTTTTTTATCTTTGTAACATTCTAAATATCACTGAATGTGTGCTATAAAAACTGTTCTGTTGTTATTTTTTGATAATTCCTAAATATATTTTATGTTTGCTTGATGTTGTGTTACATGTCGTGTGGAGGCTAGACTTAAGTTTAAAGTTAATCTTTCTTCTTGGATGCTATGCCACGGGCAACGCTGTGCGGGTATAATGCTAGTTTAATATATTTATGTCATTGCGTTTTTGAGTTATCGCGTTTACATATTTCTGAAAGTACGAACCGACAGACAGTCAATCCCTTGTTGGATTCGGCTCACAGTTTGATAGCTGTCTAGTCTGTAGATGTTCATTCTGCTTATTGAATTTTATTTATCTTGCTCACTCGGTTTTGCAATCATCGTGTTAAATTATATTCGAACAGATAGATTTTTCTCTTACAGATTTTGGTCAAATTTTGATAGATATCTGCAAATTTGCTATGAAGACCGCATACGAAATTCCATCCGTCTAGCTCTGAGCGTTTTGCGGCTATCTTTGTCACAGACATTTTTGAAATATGTTTTCAAATTCAGGGGGGGGGGGGGGTCTAAAATTTGATGATTCATCAAAATCGTCGGTTCAAATGTTTTGATTATTATAATATTAGTTTTCGACAGTAGACGAAAATCACATGCTTAAATTATTTGTTGAAATAATGAAAACAACTCGAATTTCAGGGCAACGGTGTAATATAGTGTTGAAAATTATGAAAGAAAACGTTTTTAAACAATTGCTCAAATTCACACGATTATTAAATTTGTATAATTAAAAAGGCAGATTCAAAGTCATATAAATTTTTTTTTGAATCATGATATTTTCTTAACTTATCATGAAAAAACGGCAAAATCAACTTAGTTTTTAATGTTCCTTCAAGGTACACATTAACTTCCTCCAAATTTTATATCTTATACTATAATACGAGGAATGGTTGTCAAGTCGAAAATCGCCCCAGAATTAATAAACTCCGGTAAACTTGGGGATCTGGGGTTTTTGGCCACGAGAAATCGATTGGCGCCGGTTTTGAAGCGCTACGGTTGAGCAGTTCGGAGTTACAGATAGGATATTTTCAAACTTTATTAGTTCGCCATAATGGCTACTTGAATTTTCAAGTGGTAACGTGCTGCCATCTATAGCCAATATGCCATCTATATCAATATTCATATATATATATATATATATATATATATATATATATATATATATATTTCATTTCATGCAGACACGTGATGAAAATTGCATTTTTATATGTTTAATGCGCAATAATAATTTATTTTTTTAAATTTGAGTTTTTGTCAATCTGATGGCAACATATTAATAAGATAATTTTTTCCCTTTTACTCGTAACGCATGCTTGGAGCTTAAGTTTTAATTTTATCTTATACGAGGAATGGTTGCCAAGTCGGAAATCGCCCCACATTTCCGACATTTCAACATTCATCAGAAAAAAATAAGGATAACTTTGATATTTTTACTAAATTTTCTTTCAAAAAAAGTACGATTCTAATTCCACTGCTTTTTATTAAGGGAAATTTGTTAATGAAATTTTGAATTTAGCGCTCGTTCGTTAACTAAAAAGATTCGTTCTTTTTGATTCGTTCAAAATTCCAATCTCCAAATATTCAAATTTCCAAAAAAAACATTTAAGGAACTGATTTCGATTTCAAATCACCGTCAACAAAGTCCGACATTTCAACATTCATCAGATTTCAAGCCACATTTTCAACATGCAGAACGCACCTCTACATGAAATAAATATTGAACTTCAACACACTTCAATCTTTACACTGCTCACTTTGTACCATTTCTTTAATTGTATGATTTTTTGTTATCAATTACATTTTATTTCCTATGACTTTTCAAACTTTACCTTTGTATAGAATAGTTCCCTTTCCAAACTCTAACTTTGTTTAGAATAGTTTACAATGGTGCACTTTGACAGGTTATCTTTTCATCAAGGGTTTCACAAATTTTCTTATGGCATATATTGTTTTGATAAATCACAATTGAAAATTTAAATATTCGAGTTAGCTTCGATACCTGTTTTCTCCGAGCGGAGCTCGGTCACCCGCTGGTGTACAAAAAATTATAGCTGCAAATCAGATGATCTAGCATGTAAAGCCCCTTTGGCGACTAGCTGGTTTGTCTGAGATACCGGTCATCTTTAATTTCTGTTAAATCATTTAGATAAAGCTTCAAATCCCAGATTCAGTAAAATTGCCCCACGTTAAAAATTTATTACTTTTTTTATTTTGCATGTGCCCCCCCCTTTTTTTAGTACACCAAAAATACTTTCTGGTCAGAAGTATCCGGACACTCGTTAAAAAAGTGGTCCTGTTACTATATGCTTGATTTGATGCGAAATCAATAACTATAAAAGTGTTAATAGTGGCTTGTTAAGTAGTATTTATGCGTTTGTGAGGCAGTGAGTAAGTCAAAGGAGCTCGGTGAGTGTGATCGTGACAGTATAGTGTAATGCCATCTTTGTGGGAAATAAGTTCGTGATATTACGGATATTCTACAGAAGCCTAAATCCTCTGTGAATGATGTAATTGTGAAGTGGAAACGTCGAGACAGTGAAACTGAAGAAAAACGAACTAATAAGATCGAAAAAACTTGGTAAATGCAGCAGCAGAACTGTGAAAAGGGTAATGAAACAAAACTGCAAGTCCTTGGTGAAAATTTCGCAGGAGTTCCAAAGCTCGTTAGTGTTAGCAGCAGGACTGTTCGTCGAGAGTTTAAAAAAGCAACTTGGGATTTTATGGTCGGGTAGCCACGCACAAACCGAAAATCACACCACTGAATACGATGCAGAGCTCACTTCATTGGATTGTGGGCATGTAAAAAACTGTTCTTTGAAGTGACGAATCTCGCTTTACAGTCTGGCAGTTGGATAGACGGGCTTCTGTTGATTTCTTCTGTTCCATTTGATTTGGGGACAATTATATCTACACTCTTTTTCTGTGTCGCCATCTTTGCATATTGATCCGCCTTTTCGTTACCATATATCCCAATATGGGCCTTAACCCAACTATATCCATTTAACGCATGCCCGGCGAACTTTCTTTAGTGACTGCAAAGTGCCAACTATTAAGTTCGGAGGTGGAAGCATAAGGATGTTAGGGTGTTTATCATGGTTTGGCCTGAATCTGTTAGTTTCTGTAGTTGGAAATATGAGCAGTATTGTCCAGTATGTAGACATTCTGGGCAATGCTGCACTCCCGACTATATGGCAATATTTTGAGGAGGGTCCATTTCTCTTCCAGCAGAATAACTGCTCCATTCACACATCGAGGCTTGCATGGACGTGGTTTGACGAAATGGGTATTCAAAAACTGGACTGCCCTTCCAAAAAGCTCCGTATTAAACCCATAGAACACCTTTGGGACGAATTATATTAAAGATTAAGTAGCCAGCTTAATCGACCTTCCTCACTGCAAGAACTTACTGTAGCTCTGATGGACGCCTGGAAGTCAAATTCTATTGCCACCTATCAAAAAAATGAGGAAAAAACTTCCCATACGTGGGCAGACAACCATCAATGCCAAAGAAGAACCAACATAATATTAATATGTGCCTCAGCACGCTCTAAGTCCATACCACTAAGTGTCTAGAAATTTTTGGCAAGATAGTGTATACCTTTATATAATCACTTAATCTATTTCCTAATTTTTACTTTAATTTGGCCCATATTAATAATATTCTAGAATATGTTCCTTTTTCTTGATATAGTTCACATTTTGTTAGTCAATTATTTTCTCACGCTTTCTAGAAAATTGGTGATTTAAGTACTTTCTCACACTCCGAGTAAAGAGATAAAAATCGCTAATGCTTACAACATTGTTTCAAAAATATCCATGATTCCATTTCCTAAACCTACATGTATCAAAGGAATTCATATCAAAATCTCGTAGTAAAATCAGTGAAGAAAAATTTCTGCTCTTGTTTCGCCATGCGAGACTTTGATATCGAGTGTCGCTTTTTCTTTGTTCAAATTATGTCTCCCGGGATGAAAGGAATAAAAGTTAAAATTCCCAAAATTCCATCTTTTCGGCCACGAAGTGTTGAAATATGTTCACACATATCTGAAAAGTGTACAAATATGGAGTTTGAAGAACTGAAAATGATACTTTTAAATCTATAGGATACTTTCTTATTTTTTAAAAAAATTAAGCAAGCAAATAACGTTTATATATCTTTATTTGTATTTGATAATGGGATTTTTTAATCAGAAAAATTTTAGAGGAAATATTTAAATTAAGTTCAATTGTTAATTTTGATTTCTTTATCTAGATGGTTACTTTTCAACAATAAATTTCGAATGAAGAACAATTAATCTTAATTAAATCCTAATATTGTCCATGGCAACCAGTCCACTTCTTTTTTAGGTTTATCCTCTTTTACTTGATCTTGAGTTTTAGATAGTATTACTTTATTGTTCTGTTGTTTTTCAACTTCTGCAATGGTCTTTGGTCCTGTCAGTATTTTTCTCGGATGAACTTCAGTGGTGTGCACATGCGTAGATGAAACATGAGCAGATGTTGGATTGGTTCCAGAATCACCTGCAACGCTAGATGTCATTTCTTCAGCTACCAGTTTTAATTGCTTTTTCACAACTCTTCTCTTCTTTGAATTAATGGTTTCATAATTGTTGTTGATGTCGGAAGAATTAAGATGAATCGACTTATGATCAATATCAATTTTCATTTTATCCATGACTGAATTCACAACTGAATTGACTAACATGTTCTTGATTTCGTTCACATGATTTCTATTTAAGTCGAATCCTTGAGATAAGTTCTTTGGATAATTCGTTGAATTGGTAATATTTCCCTTCAATATTCCACTGCTTTCTAGTTTCTTTGTTTCTTTTGAAATTTGAATAGATTCTTTTGTTATTGATTTCGTAAAATGAGTCTGAGTCAATGGATTGACTTCAGTGCCAGGTTCTTTGATTGAGTTTGACTGGGTAGAGTTCCACAGTATGCTGCTAAACTTATCTTTGACGGTAGTGGCCAATTCATCATCTGCTGAAGTCATGGTTGTAACAGCAATCTTGTTTTGAAGAAAATTGTTCATTCCTACCTTCAAGTTGTTACTTATTCTGTCCATGTCATCATCGTCAATCATAACGGTGTTTTCATTCACCCCTGCAAGCGCTGCGTTAATTAAAGTCTTTTCTAATTCACTTAAAGAGGAATTTTTAACTAAAGAGGAATATTTACTTTTGATTTCTTCAAGCTTAGAGGACCTTGTAGACCTAGTAGTTTCTTCAGAACTACTGACTGAAGAAGAAGTGAATTCTTGGGAATTTGTAGTGTCTTCAGAACTTTCTTCCTTCATAACAACATCGAAAACTTCACCTTCGCCAATAATAAAGTTTTCGACAAAGTCTGGGGAAACAAATTCATTTATTTTCTCCTTATTATTGGCAGAAAGTGAATTATTCAACTTATTAATAATACCATTTCCATACCATGTTTTTTCCATTGATGAGTTGCTCGCCATTTTATGAGTTGTTGAATCTATACTTCGCCGTGTTGAAGATGCTAAAACATTTTCTTTGTTCTCTTCAATTCCTCTTTCAGTAGAGTTCAGATTTGTAGTATTACTTACATTGTCATCCTTCAAATTTATAATGCTATTCCTTTCTTTAATATTATCTGATCTTGGTTTTGTTTCTTTAGAAATTTCGTTGATTGATTTCTTTTCCAATGCAGATCTATTGCTGTTTTCCAAAGATATTTCTTCAAATGAATGCGTTATAGGATATTCCAAATTCTGCCCTAACATCAAAGAAATATATGAGTAGCTTTTATCTATTTTTACATGTTCCATCTTTGAGTTGTTATATTTTGATTCCATGATCTTAGTTACTGATTGCGGAGTTACTAATGTTGTAGAATTACTTCTTTGAATTCCAGGAGTTGTTGATTGAGTATTCATTTTGCTTTCCTCTAAAGCTGCAATTTTCGAAGTATATCCTCGTTCTGCTTCTGGTGTCGTAGAAGTACTTTTATCTTTTTTAAAAGTTGACTTTTCTGTTGATTTTAGCGATATCTCTTTTCTGTCTTCCTTGTCGGTTACTGGAGTTGAAATGTATTTCTTTTCTGAACCCTGAGTAGATGTTGCCAATGTTGAACTATCCAGATTCTTTTTTGAAGTGGTTGGTAAAGTACTTGAAACTTGGGATTTTATAAATTCTGCATAGGTTCTGGAAAACAGTTTGTTTACAAACGATATTCGACCATCCAATACAGGCTTTATGACTTTTATTTTTCGTAAATACTGAACAATAAGCAAAATTTCAGATTGACCTGAAGGAGCAAAAAATAAGAGATACTTTACAAAAAAAAATGAAATTTAGGTGCATATAGGTTAATAAAAATATAAACTTTTACTTATATTGAGAAGATATGTATAAAATTGATTGCAAAGGTTGTCCCAAAATTAGCGCACGAATGGTGACGAAAAAAAAAAAAACTTTTGACGGTTGATAGCTCAGGGTTAGGAAAAATGGACCATTGCATGATAGAATAATGTGTTTTCATAATATTGTTACAAGCGAGCGAGCGGCACGAAAACTCGCCAAAGTTGGCGACGTTTAGCGAAGAGCCTAGCGCCAGCTTGATTGGTTTGGCGAAAGGAATAGTCTAGTAGCCGCTAGATTGTGCGCGATGTTTTGAGAATTTTCACGAGACTCAGGTGCACGCGCTTCTCGGCTATATAAGGACGAATAGCCGGAGCGAGGAGTTAGTTAGTTGCTATAGTGATTTGATCGAGTTAGTTGAGAGTTTGCTCTGAAATAAAAAGCGTCTCGCTGAACTAAAGGATTTGTGAGCTGTGTTTGCGTTTGCTGTTAACGCTGTGTTATTGAGCTCGCTGTGATGAACTGTTGCTGTGATATACGATAGCTGTTTGTAGTCTGTTTTTATCGTGCGTAAGACTTGAATTTACGCTGTAATTGACTGTTGACTGCTGAATTGTACTTATTTAAAATTTTTACTTTATCAATTATCCTGTAAATAACTGTAAATAAATTTGTTTGTGTTGTCCTCAAATAAAGTCCATTCAATCCAAACCCGCTACGCTTAAAAACGTAACAATATAACAATGTGTTTTAACAATATGTTGAATCACATTTCAAAAATTTGAGAATAGGCTCCTTAGATTAAATCGTGTGATTTAACCCAAATGAATATCTTTTTATGGGGTGATTTGAAGTCAAAGGTCTATACCCACCAATGTACGTGCATTGAAGGAGGAAATTTAACGCTGCATCAATGAAATTCACTCACATTTATCCAAAGTAGTAGAGGAAAATTTTGACAAAAGATTCCTCTATGTGCTAGCAAAGCCATAGAGATCATTTGTCACGTCTGTTATTGCGTACATAATCCTATCTTATGCACTTTATAATTCAATAAAAATATAACAACTCAAATAAAAAATGTGTGTTTATGCTTTTAAATTTAATTTAAATTTTGCATCAACACGATGTTCTATCTTGCCGTGCTCCATATTTACCCAAAACTGACAAAAGTTTTTTTCTCTAATAGGGTTGCCAACACTTTACTACACGAACGGTGGCAAATTCAAATTATTCGTTAATTTTTAGACACTCACTACAAACTGCCTACTTTGTATTTATTATTTTTTTATATAAAATTATGTTTTCTTAAATTATCTTTCAAGGAAATTAATATACTTTTATAGGTTTTTTTTAAGGGCCGGGATGGCCTGGTTGGTTGGGCGTTGGACTCGTACTCCTTAGGTTACGGGTACGAAGCTCACCGGCCAAAAGATTCCCCAAGTGAATGGCGATTGGCCCTCGTTAAATCAGTTCGTGGTGGCAAAGTCTTCCATGTCGAGAGTAATACCACTGGGGGTACTGGGCTAGAGGTGTGATAGAGCTAAGTCGTACTCTTGGCCCTAGTTGGCGTTACTTCAGAAACAAGAGATGCTCCTTTCGGCTGAAATATGCTGCTCTATCAGCCGGGGGCTTATGCATAGGCAAGAGCCAAAAGTAACAACAACAACATCACTCTCTGTCCGGGAGGGCCTGATTGGTAGAGCGTTGGACTCATACTACTTAGGTTACGGGTTCGAAGCTCACCGGCTAAAAGATTCCCCGAGTGTGTGGCGATTGGCGCTCGTTAAATCTGTTCGTGGTTACAAAGTCCTCCATATCGAGAGTAATATCACTGGGGGTAATGGGTCAGAGGTGAACTTTCTCTGTCCCAGATCTAAATTACGATCTGAGATGAATGACTGAATTTGCATGAATGTAGTCCACCCCCTTAAAAAGGGTTGTGACGTGTGTGTAGCTAAGTCGTACTCTTGGCCCTAGATGGCGCTACTTGTCCAAGGCAAGTGCCATTAGTCATAACAACGCGATTTTTTTTTACCCTGAGGAATTGAAAGCATCACTCTTGAAGACACTTGACGGTGTCACATCCCAGCTGCTTACTTACTAGCACACATTGCTAAACAATATTGATAGGATATATTTACGATATTTACTGGTTATCAGAATATCGAATAACATCGAAGAGATATCGTACTATATCTTGTGCTTTACACGTTACTATCTAAAATGACTCTATATAGACTTTAGCGAGCGTTTCCTTTTCTTTCAGGGTTTTTATACACCTACAAAATGCGTTGTGTTCAAATTTACATAGGCAATCAAATTCGAATCTTTCTCTTTTGGAAAGCATTCTGCTTGTGTTTCATTCCATATATTTTAAAAATCATCAAGGAAAATCGACGAGTAATATACGAACCCATATCTTCAGGCTCTGCTCCTTGGAACTTTGGAAATCCGTCACCATCCTTTGATATGAATTCAGGCATAGCCACATGGTATGTTTTCCGAGGATCAACTTCTTCGTAATTAGAAACGCAGTTGTCACATCGCACAAGTAGTTTCTTAACACGATTTCCTGGAGGTTCTGCTACATCGTACAAAACGCGGAGTCCTAGGGTAAACGGAAACAAATGAAATCTATTCAGTCTTAAGATGTGCATCATGAACATAACGCTTATTGGTATTTAAAAATTTTCGAATAGAACAAATATTGATGTAAAAATGTGGCTTATGTTCAAAGAAGTGTAAGAAAAATGTTTTTAACAGTAAAGTCGTCAGGTTTAAAAAGTTACATCTTAATGTTAATATGATTGTATCTTCCTTCATACTCATTTTCTTTCTAGAGAAATATCTGAAAAATGTTTTTGTGCTAAAAAAATTGTCTTAAAAAATGATTTTTTTTGCAGAAAAAATCTTATAGACTTTATGCTGTCACAAATGTATTTTCCTCTTATTTCCCCAGGGGGACACTTCGTAATTGAGGAGGAGACTCTACCGATATGATTGTTGGATCTCACGACCCTTGGTGGGTACACTAATAGGTGTGGGGTTGAACTCCTTCCATCGATGATGGAACGTACTTCCTAAGGAGAGGGTTGTACCGTGACCGGTGATAGCCCTTAGAAGTCAACCACAGTTCCCGCCAGTGTTGCTGTTGCGGTGGTCCAGCCATTCAGTTTTATGGTTAATCCGTGTGCCTTCGTGGCGGGCTGGATAGTCTGTCTGTGACTTATCTTCTTTTCATTCTCGTTTTCTTTAGGGAGAGAGGGGAACCGACTATGGGTAATATGATGGCATTATTGTATTTATTATAAAATTTTGATTTTTTTGCCTCCTCGATTACTTTTTTTTACTTAAAAGGAAATTTAGAAGTCAGAATGGTGCATTTATATTAACACATTTTTTATCACTTCATTTTATTTTATAACCTTTAATTATAAATACTGGTAATTCGAGTAACCACTTCTCAGGGAACTACATTTTCATCTCCCCAATCAATTGTATAATTCGAACAATCATATAAGGCTCTGTCAATTAATTTAAAGAATTACAATATTCAAAATTTCCACCACAGTATTTCAACTTAGTTTGCAATCTTTATCATCCAAAACAATATTTTTAATTTAAGATTAACTTATCAAATAACTTTAATTAAATAAAATAGATATTTTCTGTTGAAAGAATGGCTAATTGTTTTACTAAAGATTCTGTAGTCATCATATCTATTACATTAAACACAATATGTTCTTTGTGGGCGATCCTTTCTTAAATTCTATATAAAAGGGGAGAAAAAAGAGTTTCTTCCATTCTTTTATTTATTGAACTTTTAAGATATAATCTACACAAACATTGTTAGTGCTGATTTTAACAACAAAACTAGAAAGTATATATTTTTCTTTTAATATATTTCAAATCTACTTCAATAATCCATAAAAATATATTATGGTCTGTTTTCATTAATATTCAATGAACTTATTCGCATATTAATTGATTGTAAAGGGCTGGTGAATAAATTTGTCTACTAGTTGATGTAGGAACAGACAGATTTGTAGTCGTTCTAACCCAATTAATCGTAACATTTCAAGGGAAATCTCTGAATTAAAACTATATTAAAATAGGATTATGACATCCATTGTTGCTCAAACATATTAGGAGATCTTAGGTAGCATCTAAATTAATCCAATGCATAATGGATTCTGGAGAACTCTCAAATGAAGCTGGCCAGCATCTGCGTTTTTCTTTTTGGAAAAAAAATCAGAAAGCCTCCAACAGCTAACTCACGCTAAGCAATTTGTTGCTAAAGTGTAAAATCGTTTTTTAAATTTTTGAATAATGTTGGTTAAGAAAAATGTTAGAGAATTGCTCTTAACCCACATTATAATCTCTTTCCTGTGATTCATTATTTCTGCGCGAAGCTCAATGACGAAGTAAGCATGCTGTTTCAATTTATTACGTTACTTCATTTCTAAATGGAGACAATTACAGATTTAAAAAATCATATTGAACCCTGGGGCTTTTTTTTGTTTTCATTTTGATACGTCATTGGACGTAATATGCCTTAATTAATTAAACCAGTGGCGAGCATATGAGGAGATAGGAACACTAAGATTTTCTACTAGATGCTTCAAATCTTTTACTAAATGGTTTAGTGATACAGAGTTGTACCATCTCTTATATAGAGGTATAAAATGTTACTCGAACAGGTTTTTGACATTGGTAAGAAAAAAGTTGAATCAACAGTATATTTCACATCCAAATTGAAATGATCTTTTGACTTTGTGAACATTACGTAACAGCCCAATTATGCCCTTTTATTCATTACACTAGTCAATCACGATATAAAGTGATTATTAAAATTTTAAACTACTTACCTGATATCTGCAGGAATGAACCTGGAGCTGTCACTTCTGTAATGTCATATTTTTCAACGGAGTGCTCCATCATTTTAACCAATTGATTCCCTTTCATAGACACAACCTTCATGAAATCTCCGACGAGCAAAGAGTGCACCAAATCCTTTATCGTGATATTTCCTATAAATATTTTTAAAAATTAAATAGCCTTACCTCATTTCGGTTGATGTTCAATCTGAATGCTATATAAAATATCTATGTTCGCAGAAGAATGAGAAAATGTTGTATAGATCTACAGCTTACGTATACATCCACCAAAGAGGATCGCATTTTTGAAGTACTTATCTCAAAGATCAGTATAAATGTTAGAATGTTTCTTATATGAGGGTTGTTAATAAAACGATGTACTGAAAAGTTTATTATTTTTATTTTATTTACGCAGGTGCTAATAACCATGAATTATGTCGGCAGTTGGACGAGTCATGTGACCGGAACAAAGAAGATTAATGTATTTGCCTATAATGATTTATTGCAAAAGACACAGCAACATTTAAACTATTTATTAAGGTGATCAGGGACATTAAAAAATTTTTTTTTTAATTTTCACCTTAGCGATTTGAAGTTTTACAAACATTAAGATAACAGAGAAGATGACACACAAGAAGATAGCTACAGAAGATGACACACAAAATTTTAAAACATTGTATTAATTTATTTATGAGTCAGGGGATTTAATACAATATAATATATGCTATAAATAACGTCAATGAAAATGTTCCAGGCGCTCCAAATTTATTCGAAAGCTCTTCCATTTTTATTATTACTTTCTCTAACGCTTTTGAAACAAAAGTTGCGATTGATCTTGAAGTTTGAGTTCGAAATATCAAAATTAACTAATGTAATAACTCAAAACTACTTAAACTTTTTTTAAAAAAATCAATAGTTTTAAGTTATTATATTGGTTAATTTGATATTTCGTACTCAAACTTCGAGATCAACGCACCTTTTGTTTCAAAAGCGTTAGAGAAAGTAATTGTATAAAAGTAAGTAAAAGAAAGTAAACAAATTGGAGCACTTTTGAACAAATTCGGAGCACTTGGAACATTTTTCATTGAAATTATTTATCGCTATTATTATATTATATTAACCCCCTCTACTCATAAATAAATTAATATAATGGTTAAAATTTTGAATGTCATCTCCTATAGTGTTACTCTTAATTCTGTAAAATTTCAAATTGCTAATGGGAAAATTGAAAAATGTCATTTTAAAGGTCCCTGGTTACCTTAATATAATAACAGCCAAACTTGTAATGTTTTTTTTAATGCCAGTGTTTTTTTTTTTTTTTTTTTTTTTTTTTGTAGTCCAAAGTCATAGTAATATGATGGTTAGGAAGAGACTTGGTTACTTACGTATTATACTGTTTTTGCCAACGATCGCCAACGGTTCAGTAACTCATTGGGGACGGATTTAAATTTGGCGATAAAGATAAACGAATTACGCCATGCCGGATTACCATTATTGGCGGTTTAGCAACTCATTGGAAACGACTTCAAATTTGGCAATAAAGTTGGACGGTATAATACGTAAGTATCGAGATATGCTTAGAGATCTTCAATAGAAAAGTGATGATAGAGCCGAAATTTCTCCAAGAATTAAAACACGTGAATGTCGCTAGGAGCAATATTGGTACTATTAGGCTCTCGGGAAAAATTTTGCTGTAGATTTTTTTTGTAGAAATTTCCGTATGCGAGTGAAATGTTATTTGATCATTGCAACACTAGTACTGTGGAAAATTAACTCCACAAGAGGGAGCTCTGCATTCTTCCGGTGATAGACAGCAGTCAGAGGGCGGAAATCAGAACTCACGAGAGAGAGGGAGGGGACACGGGCGTGGGCCGAGAAGGGTGCGACTGGAAATCGAAAAAGACTGGAATACAAAGCTGCACTTCTAGTTTCAAATTTTCATACCAAATTTGATATATTTAATTTATTTCGCTTTTGAATTATAGCATTTATTCATTTCTGAAGATACAGACCAATAGACAGTCACAACGTCGGTTGGATTTGGAACCAACTGTGACAGGTGTCTATACTATAGATATTAAATCTGCGTACTGAATCTTATTGATCTAATTCTCTTCGTTTTGTAATAGACATGCTAATATTTGAACAGCCGTACAGATGGAGATAGTTACGTATTAGACCGTCGACGCCAACGAAAACAACAAATTGGTGAACGGCAGTTAATGTTTGAAATTTTTAAAAAAATAATGGCATATTTTTTTTCGCCATTATTGATGTTTAAGCAATTTATTGGCGACGTCTTCAAATTTGGTGATAAAGATCGACGGCTTAATACCTAAGTACCCAGATTGACTTCCTCTGAACAGAATTTACTCAAACTTTGCAGTTTCAAAATTTTTAGATATTTATCAAATTTTGATAGAAACATAACAATTTAGTGTAAAGACCGTATTCCACGTTTCAGTCGTCTGGTGGAAATCGTGTTTGACTTATCTTTTTCATAGACAGACAGATGGACATTTTCCCAAAAATGAGTTTTTCGATCTCAAGAAATTAAAAAACGAGAATATTCGTCAAAATCGCGATTTCGTATTTTTCGAAAATTACAATACTACGTATACGAGAAAGTAAGAAAGTAATAATTGACGATGAAGTTTCTGAACGAAGAATGAAAGATAATATTCCTCACCAGCTGGTAATGGATAACGAATAGATGCTGCGTCGAAAACTACAGCATCCACGTGCCCCCACTTCTCGGGATCTTTAGACGACTTCTTTATGTGCTTGTTGTCCTCGTACATTTGCAGTATTGCATCGGTTACCAGGTTCCCCAGGCTGCATTCCTTTATTCTGCACTGGCGGGAATCGAACTCGACTTCAGATCGCGCCAGTATTTCTGCATCCTCTGGCAATCTGACGTTTCTGGTGACATCTTCCAATATGGATTGAGCATTTTTCAGATAATTTAGCGTTCCGATATCTGAAATGGAATAATTTTTTAATTAAAAAGAGCTTTTCTTATTATTAATGTAATTCTATAGTAACTATAAGCGATTGAGTAATGCAGTTGATTTTAAAAAATCAAAGCTATAATAGTCTGTGTATTTTCTGTAGGCGGTTCAAAGTCACATTTTCCATCTCGTTACTGGTTGTCTACCTAGCAATGCTGAGGCAGACAGCAGTGTTTTTGAGATTTCTAAGCCCCAAATTCACTTATCGAAGTGTAAGAGAAAATGTACTCTTACCTTGTCGTTCCGGGAACTTCTAGATGAGATAGAATCGAGGTATTCCAACGTGAATCAGAACACAACATCGAAAGCGTTAGTCCAGGGTTTTCATTTTCATCTATTTTTTATTTGCTTGACGAAGACACAGGCACAGATAATTATTTACAAATACATACATATATCCTTTTAGTTGTAGGAATCATTCACATCGCCTACAACCATCTCTGGATCCGTTTTCACCCCGAATCCCACCAAAGCTACACAAAAACACTCAAAGCGAAACTGAAACTCACAGCTGTTACTGTGGGATCATGGGATTTTTCCCTGACGTCACCAATACGCTTGCGCGAAAGTGTTACATCACATTATGGTGAGGCCAGGAATTCCAACAAGTGTCATTTTTTTTTCATTTCCTACTATTAGCTCACATTCTCTCTCTATTTATATTTATATATATTGTTATAATTTTCAGTCGTTAATAAAATACTTTTTATTCATCCACTCAACTTCAAATACATTTTGTTAAACTTTTAGGGTGTGTCGGAAAGCGCTAGGCCCGAACTCCGTACCTTTTGGTTAGTAGTCCAGTACCAAATCCGTTGGGCCAAAAGTGCACTTCAGTCCGAGGGATGTTGGCTGGTATATATATGAATAGCATTCACCACAAACTTGTAGTGGATGACACTTGATTCTAACACAGTTTTTTCAAATATTAATTCACTAATTTTTATTAATTAATTAAAAATAACTTTCTCATCAAAAATCTTAATTTCCCCATCGTCTTATATGTAACGAATTCATTTTATATTTTCCGACGCGAACGACGTTAGGCTTAACATGTTTTACCGATATTTCAAATAATTCTGTTTATTTTTTTTAGTGTTTGGTGCATTTAAAATCAAACATTGGTAATTAATCGATTTTTCGAATTCATTTTAAAGTACTTTCGAATCAAAACAATACAGAAAAAATAAAATTAAAAAATTTTTAATCTGTATTGAGTTACTGGTGTAGAAAATTCACGCCTTTTGCGTTGCCTCAATTGGCGTTGAAAGTTCAACGCTAGTATAATTTATGATCAATTATTTATAGTAAGTGAAACAATTAGGCCGGGATAGTCTGACTGGTAAGGCTAACGTAAAAACGGTTTGTGCCGGATGTAAGCTAGAAGTCAGACTTCTAGTAACAAAAACAAAAATTTTCTTTTTTGATCTTAGTAGGAATTGCTTTAAAAATATTTTATAATACTTGTTGCTACTCAGCTGTTAAGCTATTCTTATAGCTTTCTGCTTTATACTTTGATCGTTCGTTATAGTTTGTTCGGAACAGTGGGATTCATTTACGCTCGCATTGTAAGGTTGAGTGACACTATTGTCTGAATCAGTGTTGCAAGACAGACAACCAGTAACGCGGTACAAAATGTGATATTGAATAATCTACAGGAAATACACAGACTTTATGATGCTAATTCTACACTTTCAATAACACTTCTGAAAAAAAAACGAATAACATTCGATTTTTCATTAAAAACTAACCTTGCGGTATCGAGCTATCCAGAAGTACGGGTTTTCCTTCTTTTTGGATGACCCTTCCATGTTCGTCGAAGGTCACTCGGATGACACCCACGTACTTGCCATGTCCTGGGATGTGGAGAACCAGATTCCTGTTTGCCTCGGCCTCTGTTGCGTTGCTGTCCTCATCATGGTGGGCCTTTGGATAATTTCCATGAATGCTGCCTTCTGTTCGAACTCCATCTTCGTCTGCAGAATGATTGATTTTTGTGCAATAAAAAGTCTTTCAGATATCTTAATCAATCTTAATAATTATTAAACAAAATTAATTTCATTTAAGCCTATTAGTACCAGGAAGAAAGAACTTAACTAGGCAGTATTTTTTATAAATGCAAAATCGGTTGTTTTTTTCGAAGCAAATATTTAGATATGAATCAGGTACTGATTACGTATGAATATTTTTCAATCCTATCTACATAAGAACTGCTCATTTAAATTTAAAAAATCATGAATGCATTAAGTTTATAATATATTATTTCAAACAATCTGCTATGTTATCGTAATCATTTTACAATTTATCAGTCATATTTTCTTTTACATTTTTGAACTTATCCTTAGTTTTTACCTTGGTGAAATCGGGTTCGATATGACGTCATATCACATTATCAGCATGGGAGCAGATAGAAAATTGTGTAATATGAAGTGTATATGTATGTAGTATGTAGATATACACTGAAGTGACAAAAGCCATGGGATAGCAATATGCAAATATACAGATGGCAGTAGTATCGCAGTATAGATGCAAAAGTATAATAATGAAAAAGTATAAATGCGCAGTTCGTTTTCCAGAGCTTTCATTTGTGTTCAAGTTATTCATGTGAACAGGTTTTTCGTGATTTATGGCGGCACGACGAGAATTAACAGACTTTGGACGTGGAATGTTAGTTGGAGCTAGACGCATGGGTCATTCCATTGCGGATATCGTTAGTGAATTCAACATTCCGAGATCCACAGTATCAAGAGTGTATCGAGAGTATGAAATTTCAGGCATCCCAATCCCATCATGGACAGCGCAGTGGGCAACCACCTGCACTTAACGACCGAGACCGCCGACGTCTGTGTAGAATGGTCAATGTTAATAGACACGCAACACTTCGTCAAATAACTGCAGGAATCAAT
>JAOUZG010031333.1:1981454-1996900 GCA_026289955.1 Argiope argentata
ACCTTCACTTGCTACATTGGTGGTGTCAGAAGTGGGATAATCTTTTTAACATCACGATAATGATATTATCTGACTTATAAGGCTGACGCTACACCTGAAACTTTGTTTCCATTAGTTGCATTTCTAATTCTAGACTTTAATTCTTTTCAAATCTCATTCCTAAACATCATAGAGTGATTGTTATATTTATTTGAAAAAAAAATTATTCTAGTACAAGGAATATAGATTATCTTTTTTTTTTCATATTATATTCTTGTCATGTTTATCATTCTGTTGGTAATGTGAAAACAGTTGTTTAACCTGCAATTTTTAGTAGTAATGAACAATGTAGTTCAAACTTTCTTTCTTCATTAGCGAGAACTTGCGAAGCAAACTTACGAAATCCTCTCCTACTATGGACAGTGCTTGTCAAATGAAGGACTACCCGATTTGCGATGCTGTTTATGTATTGGAGGGACATCTGTTCAAGATCAGCTCAAAGTTATAAAGAAGTATGTAACTAAAATAAAATATATTTGAAATTATTTTACTTTAGAAACAAAGATATAACTAGCAAACTCCAATGCCATCTTTAACCTTTTTTGAAATTTTTTTTTACTTTATTAAAAAATTATAAAACACAATTTGATTTATTTTGTATTAGGTTAATCAATACATATTTTGATTGATAGAGGTTCAAATAATTGATGTTATATTGCATTGTATGAATTAATTTGCACTGTGAAATCTTGATTTGTTTCTATTAGTTATTATTCTAATAGTCTAATAGTTATTAAAAATGTATGTAGAACTTTGGTATTCATTTTACTGATATTTAGAATACTCTGTTGACACTGCATACTCATTATGGATTTATTGGCTTTCTTCAGCTTGCATCCCCTATAATGATGAATTTTTTTCTTTACAAGATTTAATTTTTTTTTATCTTTTTAGAGGTGTACATATTATGGTTGCCACTCCTGGTAGATTGATGGACATGTTAGACAAGAAAATGGTCAATTTAAAAATATGTCGGTATCTATGCTTAGATGAAGCTGATAGAATGATTGACATGGGTTTTGAAGAAGATGTGAGGACAATATTTTCTTATTTTAAGGTAATCTCCATTTCTTTATTACATAATTATTAAAAATTCTAGTTAGAAATATTAAACAATTGATGAAATTATAAAATTGATTTTATTTTTCAAATGATTCAAAAATTCTTTTATTTTTGTCTCTCAGGGTCAAAGACAAACACTCCTTTTTTCAGCTACTATGCCAAAGAAAATACAAAATTTTGCTCGAAGTGCACTGGTAAAGCCTGTCACCGTTAATGTTGGAAGAGCTGGTGCTGCTAGTGCGGATGTCATTCAAGAAGTAGAATATGTGAAGCAAGAAGCAAAAATTGTGCATCTGTTGGATACATTGAGTAAAACAGCTCCACCAGTGAGTTTTTTTCACTTCACTTTTATTTAATTTTGTCATGCTACTAATCTGTATTATTTTTTATTTTAGGGCTTATTAAAGTCGAAAGTTGCTTCATAGGCATTATAAAATTTTGCTTGGCTTTTCCCCTGAAATATTTTTCATCATAAAATAATTTCAAAAATATATGATCATTTTTATATGGAATATTTTAAAGTTTCATGATTGTAGATTAGATATTAAAATGAAACTAAAATTCCATTAATATATTGCAACTTCATTGGTTATATATACATTAAAAAGTTGAATTTTATAAATTCAAGCATTATTATTATGTAAAGCAATATTATTTGAAAATAAAAGATTTTGCATCTGGTGCTTTTCAAATGCATTTTTAATTTGATTCCAAAGTAAAACATTGTAATGAAGATATTTGCAATTTCTAAAATTTATTCTTATTATAATTTAAATTTTCTGCGACTTGATTTCCTTCTATCTCATTGGTATGTAGTATTCTTTTCTTTTTTTAAAGTTATGTGAGTTTTGGCCATACTAAGCTATTTTTTATTTCTTTTTCAATTTATTTTATTAACATTATTTTATAGGTTCTTATTTTTGCTGAAAAAAAGCAAGATGTTGATGCTATTCATGAATATTTATTACTTAAAAATGTAGAAGCTGTAGCCATTCATGGTGGGAAAGGTATGATCTTATTCTTCTCATGTTGACCAATTTCATTAAAATTTTATCTTTTCTGAATTAGTAATTAAAAATTTTATTCTTTTGTTTATTGTGTGAGAATTTTTTAAAGCTATTCTATTCACCTCCCCCCCTTATATTTTATTATTTGACGCAGTTTTATTTATAAGGCCTATTTAAATTTTGATGAAATAGGATTTGAAAGAAATTAGATTGTTTTATTTAAATATAATAAAATGCTAAATTTTTTTGATGAAGTAATTTTTTTTTTGTTTTTGTATGATATTTTAGAAGTTAATTTTTAATATCTTTTATGTAGTTTCAATATTAAACTTGCCAAGTTGATTATGTTGCACTCTGTTCCTCCATGCATCCGATATTTGTTTATCATCTGATGTATAATTTAATTTTTTGAAAAAAAATTACATGGAGATATTACATAACTACTCCCTTTTATTATTTTTAAGTAATTTTTTTTACCAGTGACTTAATGTATTATTTGTAGATGAATAAAAAAATTATCTATATACAACAGTATCTATATCTTTTTGTATCTATATTTAGTTGCTGTGAAACTAGGAGTAGTTATTGGAGCTCTTTCTTTTTCTTAAAAAAATAATAAATAAAACTTTTTAATGATGAATTTTATAAAAAATAAGAACTGCTTATTTCATTATGCAACTTTTGAAATTATCTACTGCACAGAATATTTATTATTTCAAAAAAAAAAGACATATTAAGTGTTAAGACTGCTAAATCATTTATGCTTCCCAGATATTACTATTTCTAATTAAGTCATATTTTTCTGCATATTTATAAATATTAAAGATTTTCTTTTCTTTAATATAATGTCAAGGTAACAATATTGTATTTATTTTTAAAAAATTGATCATAGTTTGTCTTTTCAGTGATATCAATTTACAATTGAATTTTTGATTTACATTCTCACTGCTGTGTTGCCATTATATTTTCAATAAAAATTAGTTGCTTAAAACTTATTCTTTTTTTCAATAAAAACTTTTTTATTAGATCAAGAAGAGCGTTCACGTGCTGTTGAAGCTTTCCGAAAAGGGGAGAAAGATGTTCTTGTGGCAACAGATGTTGCATCTAAAGGTTTAGATTTTGAAAATATACAACATGTCATCAATTATGATATGCCTGAAGATATAGAAAATTATGGTAATTAAAAATTATTGATTAGTGTATATTTTATTGCATATTTATTTCATGGCTGTTTTGAATTTTGAAAAAATATACAGAATCATATATTTTATTTATATACTTATGATTAACAGTTTATTAGGAAGTCTATATGGATGCCATTTTTTCACTAATTTATTTGCACAAAGGTTTGCATTAAATCAACAATACAAATTCATAAAATAGAAATTAAATATTGAAATTTTAAAAAAATCCATAGAATATTATATTAATTTGATTAAAGTCAAATCCAAGTCATATCTTTATGATTAAGTTGTGATCAGCTAGTAGTATGATTAAATTAAATATGGCAAGGAAATCCCAAGTACTTTGAAAGAATAATTTAAAATTCTATTTGTATGATTTTATACAAAAAAGAAGGTTAATTTAATATGATCTTTAAAAAAATCTGTATTCTTGTAATCATATTGAACATGTAAATGTTTTCTTCTGAAGCAGTAATCCATTTTTCTGAATTAATTACCATTATCTAAATTATCCATTTATCTAATTGAAGAAATATTTCAAGACCATATACTGCTTCAAATATGTATGAAAGAAAGTCAATTTTCTGTCCATGTGCTATGAAGTTAATTCATTTGGCATATAATTATTTGACAAAGATGATTATGCACCTAAAATTGTAATTAAAAGTTTTTTCTATATGACGGATTGTTTTATGTTACATTTTGAAATGGTTTACTTATCCTATTCCTGGAGAAAAATGATGTACCAATTATGATGTGAATAATCGATTTCATGAAGCACTATCTTCATTATGCAAGAATCGGCTTTTTGAATACATGGCAGGGCATTACCATTGTTCCCTCCAAATTTCAAATTGATTTTTAAGCTTGCAATGAGTAATCACCATAGTTATATTGACAATCTAATGCAATTAATTGCTTATATCATTATGATAGCATATATTGTCTCTTAAAATATCTCTCCCTCAAAATATTTCCTATGTTAATTTCAAAAAATAAAACATAAATGAATGTTAGTTTTTTTCTCTTACCTTTTTTTGGTGGATATTTCAATACTGTAATCTAGACCAATTTTATTAAATTTATAACTTTAAGTCTCTTACAAGATCATTTAATTATTCTTGTTATTGTTCTTTTATGTCAAAAATCTGATTTATTTCAAATGAAGTAACTGAAATTTCGACTTCATCCATTTTTCTTAACTAATGCTGTGTCATCATATACAAAATTTTACATAATATTAAAAATATATATATATCAAATCCACCCAAAATAAATTTTAAAATTTATTGAACTAAATTTTGTTTTTACCCTCTTGTTATTTGTTATATTATTGTTATGAGTTTTTAAAAATGTATTTGTGAATCATGTGCATGTAAATAAAAATATAGAACTTATAAGTTCAGGTGAATATTATCCAAAACTTGAAATTCTTTATAACTGGAAGATGTTAGAAAAATTTGCTGATATATTAATTTTTAATGTAATCTTTAAGAAACACTCAGTGTATATTTAGAAACAGTAGATTAATTAACCTTTTTTCAGTAGAATTTTTCTTTAATATGGATGGTAGTCATTAATAAGTTAAAAATATCTAAAAGAAGAATTACTCTTAATGTTGTTATTTACTGCAATTTTTCAATAATGAATAAATTTAAATTGTTCTTGATATATAATTTTATATCTAAGTGAGATTTTGTTTTTTATTTCCACCTTGTATTTTTTTATTTTTTATTAAAATGATCATACATTTTTAAAATTATTTTGTTATTTAAAATCTTCTTCTAGTTCACCGTATTGGAAGAACAGGTCGATCAGGCAAAAAGGGAATAGCTACAACATTTATTAACAAAGCTTGTGGTAAGTTATCTATACTATAAAGTGCTTACATTTTTATACTTTCACATATTGTTCTATTTTTTTAACATTTAATTATGTGATTCATTTCTTAACTGCATTAGTCTCTCTCTTTTTAAGAGATAAAAATAAAACTTTTAAGGTTTTTTATTCCAATTAAAATTAATCTAAAATAATTCAAACATTTGGTTTATGTATATTGGTTTTATGTATAAATGAACTCACAATTATTATATTGTATGCACTTCTAAATCTTATTTATTTTTATTAGTTTTAACATTACATTGTATTTGATTAGAAACACTTGATAATTAATTGTTCATTTTAAAAAAATCTGAATTTAAGCATCTATATAAAAGAAAAATTCATTCTTTTTTGTTTAAATTTTGATGTTTCTAATTTCCATTGTATTTTTTCTGGGTTTTGCTTATTTAAGTCAGATGACAAATTGCTTTCATATTTTATGAATGAAAGGAAACAGATATTTTCTATAGCCTATTAAAATCTCACAGTTCTTATATGCTCATGTCATCACCAATAAATAGCATCATGTTTCTACTGGATTTACACTCTGCAATGAATTCATTGAAATTAATCTGTTTTCATATCACTTCCATTCATTACATTCTGAATACATATTTTTGCTTTTCGGAACCCATATCCTTTAAAATACATCAATTCTTTTGTTTACATTATTATGTTTAGAGAATTTATATCTAGAAAATTAAAAAAAATTCACTAAGTAAAATGTGCTATTTTTATATAATGTTACTTCTTGGTAAATTATATTTCCTTCCATTATTTCAACTGAATCATTCTTTAATTTTAAAAAATACGAAAAACTGTATCAAATTTTAAAAGATAATTAATTTTTTAAATAGAAGCTGGTTCCTTTATTTAAAAATGTTTTTAAATTTAATGCATTAATAATTTTTTATTTCATATTTTAAAAAGTAGCAACTTGATTAATTGATAAGTTTTTTGTGTTTATGAAATCATGCTACTTTTTATATCATCTTTAAGCAATAGGTTGCCTTTTTACAGTTTGATTAAATTTTAAGATTTTAATTAGGATCACAATTTTATTGGAAAAAAGTTCTATTCAGTAACTGATCTGCATTTTTTTTTGTTTGTTTTTTGTTTTTAGATGAATCTGTATTATTGGATTTGAAACATCTTTTAATGGAAGCCAAGCAGAAAGTTCCACCATTCTTGGCAGCACTGCAATCTGAAAATGAGAAATATCTTGATCTTGGTGGTAAGGATGTTGTTTATTTAATATATAATAATAATACTAAAGAATTCTACTATCAATACATATATCATTATAAAAAAATTAAAGTTCATTGATTTACTATCAATCTTTTAAGCACATCAAGCATTATTAATTTGTATTTGGTACTCATAAATTAAGCTTTAATATTAAACTTTATTATACTGGTACTTCTTTCAATTTTTGTAAATTTATATTAGATTATATAAATGATGTTTATAAACATTTACCTTGTCATCTTATGGGGGAACACTCATTTTATGCATTATATGATATAACATACAAAAAAATTTGATAAAAAGTTTAAAAATTTGCATTTTAAAACAATTCTCATTAATATTTATAAGTTATGACTTTTTTGATCATATTATGTGTAAATTCATATAAAGTTAAAAAAGAAAGTTATTTTTGACTCTATAAGTAATCAAAAGTATTGTTCGCTATATCCCTGTTTTTTATTTACCAACTTCTGATTCAATTATTTAAAAATGGAATATCCAATATATTTAAAAATCCAATATATTTAAAAATGGAATTGATTTCAAAAGTGGAGAGTCACATTTGTTAATTTTTTATTATAAAACTCTTTAAAGACTTCTCTTTAAGGAGTAATATCTCTCTCTTTCCCTTTTTTTCTACTTTTAAATATTATTTTATTTGTATAAACTTAATTAGTAATTTGATGTTACTTTGAATCTTTATTTTGCTGTCATGAAAGGAATTATTTTAGAGCTGCAAAAAGAATTAATTTTTTTATGCGGAAATGTATGAGAAAGTAACAGTTAAACTTATTTTTGTACCAGTAATTATTTTTAAACCAGGCTTTAAATTAAAATTCTCTTTAATTAAAAAGTTTTGTAAAATAATATGTTGTTCATGAAATGCACTTACCAAATTGTTTAAACTTACGCCAGGCAAGGAATTATAACATGCCATTTACTCTACTTGGACTCTTACTACAAATGTGTTTTATTTTGCAGATGAAAGAGGCTGTTCTTATTGTGGTGGTCTTGGTCATAGAATTACTGATTGTCCCAAACTTGAAGCAATGCAGAATAAACAAGCATCAAATATTGGCCGAAGAGATTATTTGGCAAATAATAGTGCTGATTGGTGAACTGTATCTCCTTGTATAGCTGGTTAACAGATATTGTATCATATTGTATATAAATATATATATTTTTTAAATATGCCTTTTATTGTGTATTTCACTGTGCTTATAATATTATTCTTACACATTATCAAAATCTCTTAATGCTTAACAAAAAAAAAAAAAAGAGAGAGAGAGAGAGAGAGAGAGAAGAAGAAGAAGAAGAAAGAAAGAAGGAAAGCTAGAAATATATTTTGATGTGATAATTTTAATTGACAAACATTTCATCCGTAAATTGCAACATATGATGCAAGATTAAGTCAAAATGTTCTATAGATTTATCTATTTGGTCTAGAAATAAAATATTTGATTTTTATTTCAACAATTCTTTAAAAAAAAGAAAAGAAAATTCTATTGTTTTTTTAAAGGAAAACTCAATTAAATTGTTCATATTGATGTTTTTCCTTCATTGACATTAGAGTATAATTTAGTCTAGCAAAAACTATTTTATACATCTTGAAAAAAAAAAAAACTTTGAATTGTAATATATTTTATTTTCATACATCTTTCTCTAATCGGGATAAACTGTTAAAAATATTCTTTAGTTAATTATTTTAGTTACCATATTTATATTCAGATGCAATATGATGTTATTAAATACAACACAAATCATAACATATTGCTGTTTTATAAAATCCTAGATGGAAATATTGTAATGACAAAAAGAATAGAAAAATAAAAATTGGTTAGGAAATTTTGAATAAAAAATTCATTATAATGCAATTGATTGTATAGTAATAATAAGCTAATAATACTAATTTTATTCCCACAAGAAAAAAAAGAAAGAGACAAAATGAAATCTACGATCAAAATTTTCAATTTATCATGTGAGAATATTATTATTTTTTAAGTCATTTTTTGCCTTAATGAATTTAAGTCATTAACCAGTTGAAACAACTACAGGACTTCTCTATCCAGTTCTATCCCTCTATTATATATGCATATAATTTTTTAAAACTTTCATTTTCAATTTTTTTAGCTGGCAAACAAAGTTTAGGAGCTCAACCAATTTTGAGATGAAATAACAGCTATGATGTCATAGTCTTCATCAACCTTTTAAAATCTGCCATCACAGAAGCATACATAATAATAAATCAATACTGGTAAAAGCAGGTAAAAATATTTTTTGCTTGTAAATTTTAGAGGCATCGAAACCTCCTAACCAAAACTTCATGTTCTCACATGTTAAAAAACAAACTTAGAAAATGTATTTGGCAGCATGTGGAAATAACTTTTTTATATTATTGTGCAGTCTTTAATAATCTGCTGTCTTTATGCACAAAACATCAAAAATTTCTCTTTTGAAAAAATAGTAAGTAACTATGCAAATAAAATTGTAATATAATATTAATATGCAAATAAAAATATTAATAGTATAAAAGTATGTAAACAAGAAAAAATAAAATGATATACTGCATGTTAGATTATATAAAAATAATTACATTTATGTGTCAACTTTTCTAATTAATTTATTATTAATATTAGTTGATTAAACATTTTAAAAGATATTTGTTTATATTCTAATTATTTTATATCAATTTTCCATATGTGCTGGTCATCTTCGAGTACAAAAAACTTTTAGACTTTGGAACAATCATCAGTTTACAATAATATTCTAACATGAACAAGAAAAAAATTGATGGTATTTAATAACAAATTAATAATAATCATAATAGGCAATAAAACTTTTTCAGTTTTGCAAGTGTACATTCCTCTGTTTCAATTAATTAATGTATTTGTGAATTAATAGAATATGGGGATTTAAAGGAACTGTTTTTATCCATACGCCTGATAGTATTGTATTGTTTTTTAGACAAATTATGATAATCAATGAACACAATGACTTATGCATTTTATAAACTGATAAAAATTAATTTGATAAATGATTTAAATATATTTTAAGCTTTAAATTTGTATTAATTTTATTTGTATTAGAAAATGATAAATAGCATAGATGATTGGAATTCAAACAGAAAATAATATTAAATAAATAAAGTAGAATTATATCTTAAAAGAAACCACCAAGCAAAAAGTAATCAATTGTTTTTAGTGCTATGAGCATTGAGCATCAATTACACAATAAATTTAGACTTTGGATTTGCACAGGTTATTTTATATTTAAAATGTGAACATGAAATGACCATTTTTCTCATCTCTTGTATTAAATGTGTTGTCTTTTTTCATAAACACAAAACAAAAACTTATTTTAAAAACTGAGCATTTTATTTGTTACTAAAATTTAAAAATAATAATAATACATTGATTATGGTTTACAAATACTGAGATCCATTCTATTGTTACAACTATAAAAATAATAATTTAGAAAATAACTTAGTTCAGGAATTCTTAACTATTCCCAATGGAAAAATGTTTTTCTTGTCCTCACATATAATTCTGGCATTCCTACTTTTGTAATATTTGTACCTGCATCCTTCTTAGTTTGTGTAGAATTGTCTCTAAATAAAAAAGAATTGTTTTGTTAGAATAATGAGAGAACGTTTTATTTGAACAAAAATGCATTTTAAACAATTATTATGATACCTAAAGGGATAGATTTAGGTTTTACATTAATGATAGAATAAAGTTTAAAATTTGGTATACTATCTATAAAATGTGCAAAAAAGCTGTAAAAGAAAAAGTTTGCTCTAGAAGGCTGACTATATACTATGCTAGCTAAAGGGCTAACAAGTTTAATAGTTACTTTTTATATGAATAAATGCTAATTAAGAAAATATTTTCTATATTTTAACAGCATTTTAAACTAAAAATTATAATATTTTTCCTTTAGTAACTTTTCTACATATTATGAAAAATTATTTTGATATGACTTTAACATTAAAAAACAGCTTTGAATTATATCAATTTTGTTTTTGCATAGTTTTTACAAAAATTTCAATAATGAAGTACGATTAAGTATATTTATTGTTACTGAAAATTTATGCTATATAATTAAAAGTGAGTTATTTTTATGCTTTCTAAACTAATATTCAAAATAAAACAATATCTATAAAAAATGAGTTAAATCCAAAATGATTACTTGCATTAAATGAAGGTTATCGAAGAATTAATATTCTGTATTAAATTAAATTTTTTAGCATTTTTTAAAAATATTTTTGAAACTTGAATCGTGATTTAACGGATCTCTATGTTTTGCCCTTCGAGATCGAAAGATATATTTTTGTAAAACGTCTGTCTGTCTGTAACAGAAAATAACTCAAAGACCCTTCGAGCTAGTTGGTTGAAATTTTCTATCTGGTCTTTATGCTAAATGTGTAGATTTTTTTAAATCCAACATTGTGCACAATCTGTTAGAGGAAGTCTGCTAGTCCATTTGTTCGAATATAATTTAACGCGATAACTAGAAAACAAAGAGTTAAATATATACAATTTTGTACACATAATTTACTTTTACAGAATAGTCACCTTTTAAATTTTGAGTAAAATTCAGAGGTTGACTATCTGCCGATCAATAAAATCAGAAAGATGAAAACGGGAAAAATGTATCTAAAACACAAATATTCGGATTCTATATATCGCCAAAAAAAGTGAACATCGCCAAGAATAATACAATAGATTTATAAAAATGCTATATTCACGTTTAAAGTTAATATTTTGTGACCATTGTATGCACGGCTTCACTGGGATAAAAATTTTATTAGAAAGTTTTGAGGAAACCATTCCCGCTGATTTTTTTTTCTTTTTTCATTGTCGATATATGTAAAACATAGCAGTTACATTACATTTCTATTCTACTATTTGTACTATTAAGAAGTATATGTGCTTACCTAGGTAAATAAACCTGACTGTAGTTTTCTCTTCTGAAATGACTTAGGTTAGTTTGTGTTGAATGGGTTTTCTTACTCGCTAGGTCAACCTAAAAGAAAAAGAATTATAACATGTATATTACTTAAAAACGTACTGGAATTGGATTTGAATACAACTTTTGCTTACATATTTCAAAGCTTGTTTCCTTAGACTCCACTGATTCCAGTTGTAAGTATAGTCTATATTCTTTTCGATTGGATGCAGTATGGTTTGCACACTTCTCTCCGAAATAAAGATCGGCATTGTTCGTTTCTGTTTCAGATTATTCTGAAATAAGAAACTATAAATCTGTTATTCAGTTTAACAATTATTGTTGGCATCTTACTTGCCTTTATAATCAACTCGGTTATGAATAAATACTTTTGTTTTATGAGATTAATATTAAATATATTTAATTTTAAAATTAGTTTAAGCTGTCTTTTTGCAGTTTTTAGAACAATTCATTTTTGGATGTAAAAATACGACGGAATGAAAATAATATATGAAATCAGCTTCCGTGAAAGATACAGCATCTAAAAGACATGGAAGGTATTGTAGAAGGTAAGAGTTTAATTTACTGCATTTTAATGAAGATATTTTGATTGTTGAATGTTCTAAGGAGCATGGTATAATTAAAATTGCTACAAAACATGGTGAAGACACTACAGTGAGAGATAAAGAGCAGAATGAAAGAGCTATTGAAAAAAAGAAAACTAATAGTAATTGATATAATACAAAAAGGATTAAAATTTCTAGAAAATGTTTTAGATTATTTGCTTCAATATTTGACAAGTTCTGTGATGGCCGGATAGCCTGGTTGATACGGCGTTGGATTCGCATCCCTTGATCTGCGAATTCAAATCCACCAGTCGAAGACTTTCCGTGTGTGTGTGTGTGTGTGATAGATGTTAAATCTGTCAAGAGTTACACCATTAAGGGTACTGGGGCAGAAGTGATCATTCTCTGTTCCAGATCTAAATTACGATCTGTAGATGAATGAATGAATGAATGAAAGGCGTGAATGAAGTTCGCCCGTAAAAAGAATTTGTGACGTGTGTGAGCGAGAAGTCAGACTTCTACCTTCGGGTGTTCAGGGGTCTATACCTTCATAAGCTACTGCACGCCCTCCCTCCGTTGTACAGCAGAACAAGAGAACTTCTTTGAGTTCTGTGAAAACTGTTCTTTGTAACAAATTGTACAAGGAAGTTTAAACACTTCTTACAGTTTAAGATACATGTTAAATTCAATTAAGAGGATAGTTAAATTTCAGTTAATTTGTGTACTCGTTTTTGGAATTCAATTTAAATTTATATTTAACAAAACTCTTTAAAATGAATCTTTAAACATTATAATTACATTTATAATTTTGATAGCAAAACTTTTCAAATATCAGTTTTGATTTTACCAAAGTATCAATGTTAATGATTTATGATAAATACAAAAATATTTAGATTCTATTCATTAAACAATTGAATTTTCGTTTCAAGTTACAGAATCGGATGTAAATTTTGAAAGTAATTTGTAATGATTTTATTTATGAAAAACAAAAATAAACTTACTATTACTGGAAATTGAAAATGTTCTTCTACTTGAACTGTGAAAATGAGTTGAGGTATTTTGAGAATGCAGTCGAAAGCAGAATTAACGAATTTGGCTGGTTGTCTCTTAAATAATTCCATTACGTCAATGTTCGAAAATCCATAGCACGCCTGCTTGTACATCACAATGCCAATTTCTCTGTTGCATGGTACAAGTACTCCCATGCTGCAGTAGAAGGTGCAGAATTCCTGTAGGTTAATTGTAGAAAGAAATTGAGAAAAATAGTTTTCATTACATAAAACGTATATATTTGATTTATTATCAAAGAATTGATTGAGATCTGAAAAATAATTGGTTATCACTCGGTGCCATGCCAGGACTGTTAAGAGTCAGAAAAGCTGTTATGTAGTAGGTAGTATACACGACGTGCGTGTTGCATTACCATGAGCTATAATTCAGTCTTTTGTTTGAGATGTAATAATCAAGATAAAATGAAGTGTTCATAGTTGGAAAAACAGAGTAATTTATTTTGGGGAATTCTAAACTCCCTGATAATCAGTATTTTATGTTATTTTTAAAGAATTTATAAGGAAAAAAGTTCAACTGCTTTTAGATTAACTGTTTAATTATTTAATTCTCCCTGGCAGCAAGCGGATAAACTTTGTGGTGAGGTCAACATCCCCTCTTATTTTGGATTGTGACAGATTTCCGATTAGACAGCTGCGTAGCATCACTAAATTGTCAAGGGCCAGAGGCAGATAGGTTAAAAAAAATATTATAAGCACATTTTCCAATTAATTAATTTCTTAAAAAATGTAAATATTATGAGCTATAAAATAAAGCTATTGGTATATCCATTTGATTTGTTTAAAAAATATTTCAATAATTCGATATATAGTAGGTATAATTAAAAACTTATTTATAATATTGGAATATTAATTATTCGTTTGATTAGTTATGTATAAATTTCACGCAATAGATTTTTTAAATTTTTTTTAAATTTTATTTGTTTGGATATTATTATTTTGTAAACTTTTATAAAATACCTATTATAATGATTGAGTGTTTAAATTGTAAGCTGTAGAAAGGAAAAGAAATCATTAAAAAAATACTCATAATTTGCAGTGCCGAAGGACGTAAAATACATAAATTCGTCACTAATTGGATGCCGCAGTTTTCTAAGAATATCACAATAGTATAGTATAAAGTATTTATTGTCTCAGCTGTCGACAAAAATCAACTAAGAAATGTGTTAGTATCCTTGATTATTGTGAATGGCCTTTTCTGTTGTTGTTACTTATGGCACTTGCTATGGAAAAGCCCCCTGCTGCTACAGCAGCAGATTTAAGCCGAAAGGAGCATCTCATGTTTCTGAAGTAGCGCCAACTAGGGCCAAAAGTACGACTTAGCTACACACTCGTCACACATCTCACAGATAGCACACAGAAGAACAGCCATGCCCGAACCAGGATTCCCAGAATACGAGGAAGACGCGCTATCTCTGTGCCAGAAAGCCGGCGAATGGCCTTTTCTTCTTAAGATAATAAGCTTAAACTTCATTTTGGGGAGAAATGCTATTATTCATTTTTTAAATATAATTTTCAAAATCATTACTGTTTGCTTAACAGTGATTACCTACATTAGCAAAGTTTGAATATTGATAAAAAGTATATTATATTAAATAGCATTATCATCTTTTTAAAAAATTAATAAGTATGTATTTAAATATTACGATATTTAATTTTCTGTATAAATTTCTTTAAAAAGTAATTTTATGAGTGAATTTATTTTATCAAAACGACATATCAGAATATGGATAGTTCAAATCAACAACACGTTGTAAAGCAAATAAATGTCTACAGTTGGAATAATTACTTTGATGGAGTAAAACATTCCCACATTCTGCATTCAATAATTGGCATTTCCTTCTCTTGCTTTCTATACTGTTTGTATATTGATTCTTAGAACGAAAATTATGGTGTACTCCGTCAAATTTTTGATTAAAAGAATTAAGTTTATTACCTTTGTATTAATTATTATCCATTTTTGTCATTATATTCTGAATTAATAAATTATGTTTCTGAAAATCGGTGAATTTGTACCATGTTTCGTTATATTTCTTTGATTTTATATGAATTTTTATAAGGACAAAATTGTTGCAGAGGCTGAGTAGATTTTGTGAATGTTTTGTTTTATAATTTTTAAAAAATTAAAGTTCTTAAAATTTGGTTTACAATTATTTTATTTTATAGAAGATTAAGTGTGCATTTCTGTCTCTTTTCTGACACAATTTAATTGCTTTCTTATATATTTAAGCACAAAATTTTAAGTCCAAAATCATGAAGCGATTCGAATATATCTGTCGGAGTCGAGCATTTTGAGATAATTTATTCCAAAAACAACTTTGAATTTTTTTTTGTAAGTAAGATTTAAAAGGGTTGTCTATTATAAATGCCGCTACATTTAGTAGAATTTGTCATCATGAAATCTTTCTATTGGGTTGTTCGGAAAGTAATTTCGTTTTTTCCCGT
>JAOUZG010031333.1:2006626-2070570 GCA_026289955.1 Argiope argentata
ACACTTTTCGTACTTTCCCGCCAAAAATCTGCATTTCCTTCCCCCACTCCAACTGTGAGATAGCAGAAAGTAATAAATTATGATTTGTTTAGAAAGAAATGCGCGAAGTCAGTTGGTTTTCATTCATAGATAACGGGATGTTTAAAAAAGAAACAAAATAGCTGCTTTTATTATTAGTCTGTATGAATATTTAATCTATGCCTGCTCAAAATAAAATTTCGGCACGGAAGAAAAAAAAAGAATAACAAAGTGAAAATAGGGTTTGTAGAAAATAAATTAGTGAAGAAAAAAAGGATAGAAAAAAAAAAAGAAGGATGTGTGTGTATCAATATTATTTCCTCCGTGCGCGGCATTTTCCGAGCTTTTTTTAAACTTTCGCATCTCTTAAAAACCAATTGTCTTTATTGTTTAGTGTGTTTACATTTATGAAAATTTGAATCTCATTATTCTATGAAAATGTAGAATTTTAGACCTTTCCCTCCACCATTTAAGTAAAATATCAATTCCGGGACAATCATTGCTCGGATAGAAAGAGAAAGATGAATAGCACAATGAACAGAACATCTGAAGAAAATAATACTAAATAATACTCTAAATGAATTATATGATTATCAAAATTTGTTTGGTTAAAAAATATTTTGATGAAAAACCTGTTATGAGTCACAGCTAAATAAAATATTATATGAAAATTTTAGCGAGCATTAATACTGGCGAACCGACTGGTCGCCAAAGGCGGCTAGTATATATATATATATATATATATATATATATATATGCATTGCTTAGGAATCAACAATAAAATACACTATTAATCTGAATTTGTAATTGTTTTCATTGTTTTATCAAATATTTTATATTGGGAATTTCTACCGTGATTAAAGACTAAAGAAGAAGGATTGTTTTTCTTATTTGCGTTGTTCAAAAAGCAAATAAACAAAAAATAAAACTACAATGCCACGACATTTATGAGATACATAGCCCCGATTTTTACAATTTGAATAGTTTTATACCTTGGAACTCAAGTAAAAGGTTAAGAAAATACAGATTCATGTATTTAATAAAAAGAACACGTGTAAGACAATTAAAATTTCAGAGTTTTAATATCTGATAGTTTGATAGAATCTTAAAGATGAAGTTATAGCTGAACGATTTGACTGAAATGAAATATTAACTAATACTCCCGATGTACCATTTGCTCACCAAAGGTTACTAGTAAATAATAAATTTAAATATTTTAATACTTGATGTTTCTTACTTCTCAGGAATTCTATTTTCTCTTTTGTAATACCCAGTTCTTCGTGCAAGTCTTCGGAAACTTTTGGCAAAGTTTCTTTCATTATTTTGCTAACTGTAATAGAAAAAATTCAATTTTAGATGTTTGCAATTGTTTGGTAATTTACTTAGGGCTGCTTGGAATACAAATATGCAAAATAATTGAAACGTGGATAATTTTAAGTTTCAATTACTTTGAAACATAATGCCATGCGGTTTTTTTGGAAGGCTAATAAAATTCCAATTTGAAATTCAAATGACACAGTAGGATGAAAGAGATAAAAATGTTTACTTTTAAATATCTGGAATAGTGAAGGACCCCTTTGTTAACATTGTGCATAAATTTGCTGCTTATCACTACTTGTGCTCAAAATAAATAAAAATATTTGCGTTTAAATGTTTGGAATAGTAAAAGGTTCCAATATTTGCATTTTGTACAAAAACGCTGCATATAACCATTTGTACACAAATTAATCTGAAATAGATACAAATAGTTTTTAATGTTTGATATACTTAGTTTTTAATGTTCGGTCATGATATTTGAATTGTTTACAAATTTGCTGTTTATTACTTGCACTCAAGTTAAATTAAAATTTAAGAAAAAATTAGCTTGAAAAGTTGGAAGAGGAAAGGGCTTGTATATTTCTATTGTTCCTAGACTTCTATCTTGGGAATTAGTAGCATTTAATTACCCGATAACGCCGTTTCAAATAATTCAAAGTACATTTGATTTGCTGTTTTACAAGTATTTTAATAAAGACGCTAGTGTAATGACTTGACCCTGGTAAATCAGATGAACGGGTAGCGTTTAAACACAAACGTTTTATTTACAGATTATACACAATAAAAAACAACTCGTCCTCATCTAGATTAATATGCTGTGAAATATTTACATCTGGATTAATAGTTCCATGACTAATACAAGGAAAAGTAACAGGCTGTTAGCGTATCCGGCCATTGCAGGTAGCTCAAGAGATCTACGGATTTACTTCCGGTAGATCTTTAATCAAGAAACTCGAGATCACGTATCTTTTCAGATGTCCATTTCTTCAGCTCGGCTCTTCTCTTCTCGTCTCCTCAGATCAGCTCGTCTCGTCGTCCGCTCACTGCTCCTCATCTAGTCCTCTCAAACCTTCCATTTTAACCTCGGTGAAACTCCGCATCTTAGGTTCGCATTGGCGCACTGGAGATACCGATCATCCAATAATTCTTCAGAAATATTCCCAGTGGCCAGCAGTTAACCGTGGAAATATTTTCTAATCATCCAGGCAAACCCTTCACAATAGGGAAATATTTAAATCGGGAGGTTTTACTGCTTCCTTCTTCAGAGGGCCGTAAAACGCATGAGTGGTTCATTATCTGAACTTTATTCAAGTTCGGATGGTCCCATAGGTGAAAAAGTTGCATTTCGGGTTTTGACACGGTTTTCTTATTCAAAGGGCCGTAAACCACATGTGTTGCTTATTATCTCGACTCTATTCAGGTCTAGATGGTGACACTAAAGGGGAGAATTCACAAATGAAGGAATCGTACCACAACTGACCAGATGTAATAATGTTCAAACATGTGTCTCTTAGAAAGAGAGGGAAGTTTTACACTTCTTTACACTAGTAAAAAAGTCAAGCAGAATTATGTCTGGAGATATAACCTAAAAATAGGTACGTCTTTCAATTCAAATCCAGCAACACTTCAAATAGGACGATGTTGTATAAGTTGGATATCTATAAAGCCACTAATTGAACTAACTTATTGAACTTCATTTAAATGTACGAAAGGACTCTCTTAAGTTGTTATTGTGCATCTCAGAAGTAAATTATCTTAAGCTTTTTCATTAAAAACTTTTTAGTAGAAGAAAATGTGACTTGTACCAACCATCGAACATAAACTTTCCCGTCCGCTTACTGTACCAGGCATGAAGACGTATTCCAGCTGCTACTGATGACACTTCGTTTATAAAGGCCATTTTGGTCTTTTGGTTGCTGGTCACAAACGTGGACAGAGCAGAGGGTGGGAAAATGCTGTTGACAGCAGCTGCAAAACAATTTCGAACGATTAAATCCTGTCGAGAAATTCGGGATAAATTATACATAATTTTGAAATTTTTATAATTTTGATTAATAAGATTTATAATCAAAATTATAGATATAGCTTCCAAGAACGATTACTGTTCGACAATGGATTGTAAAACCCTTCGACCTTTTGCGCATGCGTTAAAATAGTTTTAATCTTCAAAACAGGAGTGAGAGGAAAGCCACCCCACATGTCTACAGTAGCTACCAAGTGACTTTAGGAGCATTCGTCTGAATTTCTTTCCCTCTCTGGGTCACCTAATTCTTATGACATGAACATTATCGACCATATCTGGGATGTTTTACAATGTGTTGTCCTTAAGAGATCTTCACCACCTCGCGCTCCCATGGCTTTGTGGACTGCTCTGCAGAAATCTTGGTGTGAACTGTCTACAGAATATCTTCACAGGTTAGTGTAATCCATGTCACACCCTACTGCGGTACTTTTACATGCGTGGGGACTCAACACGATGTTAGATTGGAGAGGTGTTTTTTTTTGGCACTTAGTGTATATAAGGCACTAGTGTAATATTCATATAAACGGAGGAAAATTGAGCAAAAAAAAGTATCTTAAGAACGAAAATCAAGGTCCAAGAATGATGAAGATTTCCGGAAATGCAATATTCCATCCTTTTATCTCTCCTTAAAGAGACGGAATCGCCTAAAATGGTATATTCGGAATACTGAAATGAACGGTATTTATGAATAGATGAAGATAATTGTATCTCTAGATATCATTAACTGTTAAAAACTCCAGCAATGACTTTTTAGACTTTAGAAATACAGATAATTTAATAAAAACTATAAATCTTGATTACTTTTTCTATGCATTATTATTTTCATTATTTGATGATAACTTTCCTCATATTGTGCATTCATATAGGAAAAGGAGGAAAAAGGAAAAAAAAAAGAATTGGTTTTTGTTGCACATAAACAGATATTCTGCTTATAATTCATTGGTTATAAAAAGGAATGAATCCCCCCATCCCTTCATTTCCTTGTTACCATTGAGCATGAGAGGGTCGAGAATGAGATCTATTAAGACATTAATGGCCGAACTGTGTGAGCAAAAGTGACTTTCTTACCATTTTACAGAAATTGATTCTTTTATGTTTGTTATTTACTATAATGGACCATGAAATCGTATTCATAGCGTATCAACAATAATGACAGTCACAGGTAAAGAAATAAACTGTCAATTCTAGTTGCGTTTGAAAATAATAAAATAATTTTGGCAAAATTCAAGGGAAAAAACACCATGCAAAGGATGTTACAAAAGGAGATATGAGATTTAAAAAATACTCTGCAGATCACTTACGTATGCTGGACACGATTGGTGCAGTTTGGTTTCTTTCTTACTAATGTTCACAAGTTAGTAAGAAACCACGCCTACCTCGTGAAAATCATGTGACCCATGGAAGGGAAAATGGCTAATGGTTGTCTCATTAGAGATACATAACCCACCTTTTTTTGAGTAAAAAATAATTTTGCAATTGCTGTTTTTAAATATTTGTTCCAAATATCTGTTATTTCAATCATACTATTAATTAAAAATCATTAATTAGTATTAAATTTAACATTTATTAATTGTAATTAATACTTAATTTATTAATTTAAGAAACACGTGGTTGAATTTATTTATTTATTTCAGCTTACTTTCTAAATTTTTTTCAATTATATTTATGTAATTTATTTATTGAAGTACAGCATTTTCTGAAAAAGTTGAATTAAAAATGCCATTTCTTTAAAATGTTTGCTTTAATTATAAATCGTGCCAGTAGATGGCGCCAGTGGTGGGAACAAAATTGAGTGGCCGTCAGAAACTCATTGTCAAATGCGAATATCGGAAAGTCAAAGTTTCAACCATTTAGAGCAGTGGCTCTCAAACTTTTATACATTGCGACCCCCTTTTTATATTAAATACTTTGGAGACCCCCCCCCCCAAAAAAAAACATTTTTTTCCACTCTGTCTAAAGTTTAGACAGAGATTTAAAAAAACGTTACACGCGCTCAAGAGTTCGTGGAGTATGTGTCGGGTATTGGCGCCATATCCCTTGATACTTCATCTCTCTCCTTAGTAGAATAATCTCATCTCGAGACTTTGATTGATCAGTTCACAGATTACATTCCAGTTAAGGATATGAGTGGGTTTTTTGTGTATAGTTAATGCAAGCCGTAACAAAAGCTGAGCTAAGTGCCCGTCATCAAGATCAACTGATAGAGATTTCAAATGATCAGTCAGCTAAAGTAACTTTTAACATAGCTTATATCAACAAATTTTGGATACATATTAAAAAGGAATACCCAGAACTGTCCACAACAGCATTAAAAACTTTCATGCCCTTTTCTACGTCTTACAACTGTGGACAAAGGATTCTCCATAATGATAAATTTAAAAACAAAATCAAGAAATCGTTTGACACTGGAAAATGACATTGTTTTGCGTGTTACAAAGCTCATTCCAGACATTAAAAAAATTGGTTAATTCCAAACAACATGGTTGATTCCAAACAAACTCATGTATCCCATTAATTAATAGAACACAAAAACTAACTTTTATGTGTATTAAAAGCTTTGTGTATTTTTTTTAAATGAAAACTACAGCAATAAATTTGTTTTCTTTGAACTTTTCTTCCACATCTCACGACCCCTCTTTTGAGAAACCCAGATTTAGAGGAACAGGGACTTCTTATTTTCCAGTGAGACTGGAAAGTCAGAAGTTATCTGTCTGATAGATTTCCGTGATATGCACGGAAATCTATCGGACAGATATCCAAGAATAACCGGTCCGTTCACTTTTCAACCCGTTCACAGATTTCTCCTTTTATCTTCATTCACTACATTGGACAGACCGTATCGATTGTTTCTTTCTATTGTAATCCAATACTTGAAATTGAAACATTAACCAGTAAGAACTATTAGGGGATTTGAATCACACCCCTTTTTGAAAAATACTGATCACTGGTATTTGTGACCTTTTGATATAAGTTATATAATTATTGTGCCTAAAATATTCGTCATCCCTAAACGGACAGCTAATTACCACTGTCCGACAGTGGTCCGCATTCTTCCTGAAGTAGTTGTGACTTTTAATTGTGCGCAATAATTGACCTAGTGTGAACATCGCTTAATGGAAAACTCTTTCATCTATTTGGTTGTCGTGAAAATAGAAAAACTCGAACCCTAATAGCACACAAATATTGTACAATATTGCATGACATTGATTAATATTCGCAATATTGTTTTATATTGTGGAATATTGTTTAATATCACATATCTCTCAATATTATACAATATTTTACAACAGGCTGTGCTATCTGGGAATCTATTGGAAGCGGAGAAAGGCTTAAATATTTTACTTCTCATCTCATCAAACGCTGCATGATCCCCCGGATATTCCATTCCTTCCTTGATCAAGGCTAACCTGACCAGGTCATTGTGCATGTCTTTAAAGTCTTCCGAAGCATTGTGCCACACTTTTTTCAGTTTCTGAAGTAGATGGAAACAGTTTCTCAGAAGAATTTGTTTCTGATGATCTTTATATGCCTCTGAATAAAGAGATAAAATTAAGCTTTAATAATTTAATCAGGTGAACAGAAAAATATTTGAAAGCAATTAAGAACTCCATTCATTTTTGAAGTGAGAAAACACAACAGATTATTAAGACACTTCAGTTGGCAAATTTTACTAATACCATATGAATATTTCTTTATATATTAGCTACTACATACAATTCCCTCCTTAGATTAGCAAATAATATTTTTTATTAGTAGCCAAATTAGAGAGATTTTTAATTAGTTTTTTAAAAGTAATAATGAGAAATTATTAGGAGATCAATTAAGTAATATAAAAAAATTTTTAAATCAATTCCTACTTAGATTAATAAAGAAAACTTTTATTTTAGTTACTCTTTATTAAATAATTACAATTAATACAAATATATATATAGAAATATAACAAAGTCACAATAATAAGCGGCAAAATAACGAGCGATTTTCCCGGCAACTTCCGATTCTCCTTTCTCTACATGGTGTTCGAACTCACAGCCCAAGGGGTGAGAATCCAACGCCATACCAACTAGATTATCCCGGCCTAACGATTAAAATTATTATAAATAATTCATCAAAAAATTATACAAGAGTTGAATTTTCAACACCAATTGAAGATTTAAAGACAGTTGTGCATGATTTATCTACATAAATTGGGGCACGCAATACAGATGAGAATGTTTTAATTTTCTATATTCTGTATTGTTTTATTTCGAAAATACTTCAAAACGAATCGAAAGGATCGATTAATTAACAATGTTTGATTTTAAATGCATCAAGCATCATAAAAATAAGCAGAATCGTTTAAAATAATCGGCCGAAAACATGTTAAGCCTAACCTCACTGGCGTTGGGAATTCGTTACTTATTTGGAGGCAGGATTTTAATTAATTAATATTTAAAAAAAATGTTTTAACATCAAATGTAAAAAATTTACTTGAACTTGATTGGATGAATAAATAGTAATTCATTAACGATTGAAAATTTGTACTATATATATATATATATAACTTTAAATTTAAATTCAAATTAATTTCCAATTTAAGTTAGCCATAGAAAAATCATTCTAATATATTCGCTTATTTCTTGATCCATTTCACTTGTTCTAGTTAATTAATTCAACTGAACCTTTGTAAAATTTCTGAATCAGCTAAACGCCGGCTACTTTCACATACTCCAAGTGCATAGATAGTAATTAGACAGCTTAGCAAATTCCATTAAAAGATCACTACAATTTTTTTGCACGAGTTGTACATGTGAATGACATGTGTCAAAGATTCCTCTTAGCATCTAAAGGTATATATTCAGAGAGATAAAAATTTAATCAGATTTTTTGTCATTCCGTTTTTTGTCGTTCTGTGTCGTGTTCGTTGCTTTTGCTTGTACATAATGCCTGCTTCCCTTGGTGGAATAAAACGAACTTAAAAATTCAACCTGTCTTCTCCATGATTTAGGCCATGACTCAGCTTGCTAACTGCTTTCAAAATAAATTTCAATGCTTTACATTATATATATATATATATATATATATTGTGTTGCGTCTATAGTTAGCCAGGGGAACGCATCGATTCGCGATTATCATTTCTGAGCGCAGAAACAAGCGTCGCGAGATAGAGTTTCCCACCAAATGTGAGTTGCGTTCTGCCATTCGATATCTGCTTACTGAAGGAAGCAATGCAGTTGAAATTCATAGACAGACGAGTAAAGTGTACGGAGAAACAGCAAAGTGCTGAAATGGTGCAAGAATGATGCTAGATGCACAGATGTTCATAATGCAGGCAGTCAGGGAGGGAAGCCAGTATCAACCGATGATCTTGTTCAACGCGTGCCACGTGGTACAACCACCAATGCAGCTTCGACAAGCAAGACTCTTCAACGTCTTGGAAGGACAATTCAGAACAAAAGAAGATGAATTTTGTCGTCAGGCATTGTTATTCATGACAATGCGAGGCCGCAAGCTGCATTTGCAACAATGATCCTGTAGGAGTGTTTTGGATTAGAAATTTTGGAAATCCGCCATACAGTCGTGAATTGGCTGCCTCAGATTTTCATTTCTTTGCCCACATGATACTCTGAATAGGAGAACAAACGTTTGCCACAGACAATGAGCTGCAATCCAGCATACAGAATGGGCTGAAAACACAGAAGCCGGCTTTCTATGACGAAGGTATTGAAAATTAGTATCACCCCACGACAAATGTACGAATCAAAACGGCGATTGCGTCGAAAAATAGCTTAACGTTGTATCAAGTAGTTCCAGATAAAATCTACTTGATTCTGATTACGATTTTCCTTTAACGACCTATCGAACTTTGGAAAAAAATAACTCTCGTATATAATTTAATTTTTTTTTCTTCAGAAGCTTGAAATGTAAATTTCAGATTATATTAATTAATTTATTTATATCTTTCATTACTTTAACTAAGTCAATAACCTAAGTTGAGTAAGGATTTAAGTGTTTTACTGCACTATAAGTTAATCAGTAGGAGTAGTCTCCCTACACCTTTCTCGCATACTCTCTAATAAAGATGTTAAGTGGCATTAGCATACAATAGTTACGAAATCTTAACCCATGGCGAGAATTTATCATTTCCACTGAATCTATCGTGTCGTCCTTGGCGAGTTATTTGGCAATTAATCCCTGGTATTAATGATATCTAAAATTCGAATGTGTATTTTCGACACGTTTTCCTCAATCGATTGAAACAAAGATTGGAACACAAAAGTGCACTTGTAGTCATAAAATCACATTCCGAATTTAATGCATTCAAATTGTTGCGTTTTTGAATGAACTCGCTTAACTTTTTCTGAACGTGCAGACAGACAAACGGTCGATCCGTAGTTGGATTTGGTTCAAAATTTGGCTGCACTATAGATGTTAAATATGTGTACTAAATCTTATTTATACAGCTCTCTTCATTTGAAATCGCCGTTTTAACTTATATTCAAAAAATCGGACAGACGGACTTCCACTGAACTGATTTTACACAAAATTGGATAGTAGTTACAAGTGAAGTAGGTAACTTCAAAATGCAAACGGCTAGATGTATAATGTTTGGTATACAAACTTAACACCTAAATTATTGTTACGAAAAATTCACTCCGGCGGGTTTGCTTGTTATAGTTTTGGGCGTATTTTGTGAAGACACAATCTGCAAGCCTCAGTAAAAAATAATAACAACGACATTTATTTATACGAAGATACCAACACAAAGAAATCGAATACACAGACGAAAAATATGTACAGCCGAAACGAACAGGAATAGAACACAGAAGCAGACAGTAGCCCACAAGTAGTAATCGTCCACAGCTCTCAAAGCACAGACATAATCCAGTTCTTTGTACTTCTCTCTACGGTCTCTCCAAACGACTGAAATTATCGTTCTTCTCGCTTTAGCTGCCTACTCACTGCTTCCACAGTAGACAACAGGACTCGGCACACAGCAGTTTAGCGCTTGTTTGAACTACACACAACTCTGGTACTCCACTGTTGCTTCGCTATCCTCTCGAAAACTCGTTATTTGTCTTCTACTCCAACTCCTCTTCCGGTTCAATTCTATTCAAACACACATCTAGTTTGAACCTGCAGGTCGTCTTTAGTTTGTAACAATAGTAACTCAAAAAAGCTTTAAACTAGAGAGACGAAACAGGGTATATGGTATTTATACCAAATTTTCAGATTTGTATTGAATTTGGGTAGTATATGTTCAGAGGAAGTCAGTCTGTCAGCCTTGAAATTAACACGATAACTACAAAATGAAGAGAGCTAGATAGATAAGATTCTGCAGTCCAGCTCTGTTACAAAACAAACTACGAGCTAATTTGCTCATATAGGTGAAAATATCTGAACCCAAGAATATTTAAAATCAATAGCAAATGGATCAATGTATTAAAATAACAGTTGTTAATTTCAAATTTCTCAGTATAGGCGCTGTCTTTAATAAATTCAATAAATTACTGCTCTGGCTTTGTTATATAATATTAGAAAACAAATAATGCTAAGAGCTTTCTAAAAAATATGAATAAATATTTGAAAATTGTTTTCATTTAAGAAAGCAACTGCTTTTGTTCCTTTAATTCTAGACGCTTACCTCTACTTAAGTATCTTCCGTAAAAGAAGCACTGCATTCGTACTGTTACCCCTGAAATGCATTTTTCGTCGAAAAGAAAACTGAAGCAAGCCTAGAAGAAAATAAAGGATTGATTTTATAATATATATATATGAATAGAAATGCTAACTTCATGATTTTTAATCATTCTGTTTATGATTATCGTTAAAATTTTGCCTTATCTTACATTGGATAAATGACTTAAGGTTCTTGTCGGTTTTAATAGTCACTAAAAAGTGAAAAAAAAAAACCCTGTCAATTTGACGATATTAATAATCAAAGCACATAGCATGTACTGCTAAAATGTTTCGTAATAAATAACTAAGTCCTTGAGTATACTTTTATAATTTGGCGAAATTTTTTAAAAGCTTTTTTTGCCTCTAAAACCAAATAGTACCGATTATAATTTTATTTTCTTATTAATTACAGCATGAAATTCCTTACCATAAAAATTCTTTGCTTTAAATTCTATAAAAAAGTTATGCATAGAATATCAATATGATAATTATAAACTCACAAACTATTTGCAAATTGCAACATGCATGGTGATAGCGATGGACACCAAATTTGGAACGAAGTTATTTCTTGGTTAGCATGTGCTCTCTAAAAAAGAATTATTCAAAATTTTAATTGCAGTTTCATTTAAAAAATAAAAGACAATTTTAATTTCCCTCATTCATTAAGGAACTTATTATTGTACAATTATCAATTTAAAAGTTTGGAAATAAAAATAAGCTTCTCAATATTACCAGCTTTAATTGCACAAATTTTTTAAAATAAATTTTATAGCATATTTTTGATTCGCTTCCACTCCAGAATGTTGTGACAATATTTAGAACATTTTTTTGTGACCAAGTTGTTACTCTTATATAAAAAAAGGGGAAAAAATTACAAACAAAATCAAAACACACACACACACACACACACACACACACACACACACACACACACACACACACACACACACACACACACACACACACACACACACACACACACACACAAGAAAAAAAAGAGGAAAAAACGAGTAAAAACTAAACATTATCTCATATTTGTTCTCATTTTTAGTTATGATATTTTAGGGAAGATATTTTGAAACCTTTCAATTTTTTTAGCACCAATTCTTTAAAGCCAGATTAGGAAAAATTTGTAACATATTTTTCATCAGTTTTCAAGGAAAAAAAATGAAATGCAACTCGAATATATTTTGAATTAATAATATTTGGTACAATCGAATTAAGAAATAATCTCTATTTTTATTATTATTATAAATGAAACATTTTATCATCAATGGATAGGAATTATTGTCAATTATTTTTAGAAAAAAGTGAATATTTTTATACATACATTTTAAAAATAACATTTGTATACAAATTATAATCTAACTTTTTCGCTGTATAAGTATTCTATAAGAAACCCCATAAAAATATATATTGTTTATTTTACCTTAAAAAACTTTTGTTTTTCACATTTTGAGACATCATTTTGCAATACATAGCTCCATTTTGACTCCAATAATAGAATTCGGACCTACAACATAATCCTTTTTATTAATATTAACCCCATTTTTATTAAAGCGATTAAATAATTTAATTATTAAAAAGAAATAAATATAACCGTGACTTGAGCTGTTCTTTGAGAAATTCTTTCATTTTGTTGTCTACAGAATGAACTAAATGTACTTGCTAAAGTAAGCACTTTTTTATTAATTGCTGGATTAGATGATATCACATCATTCGCAGACATATTGTTAGCAAATTATAGTAAAAAGTCGCATTACTGAAAGATCAATTTTAAGACGGCAGAAACTGAAAAATATTCTCAGCAATACGGATCTGATTGTTTACATCAATGTTGTCATAGAGACTGGTCATAAAGTTACAGTTAACTAAATTGCTCCATAACTCATGGAATTAAAATTTTTAAATAATAAGACTTTCATTCTTTTATTATATTGAAAATAAATGAAACAGTATCACATGTTATAATTGATAATAATGTAAATTTTTGACATATACTGTAGAAGGAGTGGTATTTTTATGTATATTCCATTTTCTTTTTCAAATTTAGAGGACAAACAAATTTTTCGTAACCGTTGTTTTCGGTTCGATTTTCTCTTTTCTGCAATGTGACCATCACTTGGTTAGTGTAAACACAATTCTTATGTTTGTTTATTATTATTTTAAAGTATAAGAAACTCTCCTAAATATATATTAACAATGTATGTAATTCAATTTGAATTTTAATCAGCTAAAAACATCTTTTATTCTAGGTTAAAGTCAATTATTTCTTATTTCAATTTTATCGCTATTTACAATTGATTTTAATTGGAACGAACCCAATTTATTATGTAAAGGTGCACTATTACGATGCATTCCAATTTCATTTAATTTTTTTTAATAAATTGTTTTCATTTTCTTTGGATTAGCATAAATAAGTACTAATATAGATTTTGCGAAAGGAACTGTGTAGAAAATATTATGCGAATTCAAACTGATTCTTTTAGGATAATAAAATGTAATGTGTATGAACTTTTAAAAATATGTCTTATCCATTTAAATTTTTTATATTGCAGTAGTTTACAATAATTTTTCTGATCAACTATTTAATTTTAGTTACTTTTTGGAATTAATGATTCTTGAAACATAATTGAATTTGTAGATTGAATTGAAAATGTTACATCTTATTTTTATCAGATACTTTTAAAAGATATTTTTGTACTTATAATTTTTTAGTTTGATTCTAGAAATAATCTGATTTTGTAATTAAGAAATTCTCTTATTTGTTTTTGAATCTAATTTTTTTAAAAAAAATTATTCTTTCTTTCAGGGCCAAATTTTTTTTATATACCTAGGAAAATGAACTAGGTAATAATCATGTTTAAATTGCCCCCTTGCATAATCAAGCATCATGGCTCAATGAAGTATTTGAAGTATGTTATCTCCATTTCACGACAAGTAAGATTCTTTTTGTCTACAGAAAAGTAACTTAAGACAACAAAAATAAACTATTTGAAATCTGAGAGAATATATTTTAGTTTTTAATATCCCTTCACTCTTATATTAAATTCTTGATGTTAAAGTTTTTATCACTATTGATGTTCTATTAAATCTCTCTTTTTAAGGCTAAACTAATCCAAAACTGTGATATTTAAATAAACATTCTAGAGGAATTTTTGATATTTAAATTATGTTTTTCTATTTTATTTAATTTTTGTATTCATTATTTAATTGCATTCTGTATGAATTAACATCATGTACACTTACCTTTTCCTCATTCCTTTGTGAGTCTTTTTATTAATTTATTCTCAATCATAGCAATCTCTTTGTATATTACGTTAAATGAATAAAAAAAGATAGATGAAAAGGTTGAGTTCATTTGTATCTTTTATTGTACAATTTCAAAAACTGCAAAAATTGTTAAATACTGCAATTTTATATCATAAAAAATACATTTCCGTTAGTTGGCCATCTGTAAAAATTTGGCAAAGAAATTGGGTGGAATTCTACATTATTTGGCAATTTTTTGCTTGTATTTGCTGTAAGAAGTTTGGCGATTTTCCGCTGGCACTCAACTAATGGAAAGGTGCCTCATAAAGTTTTGTATTTGTCACTTAAAATTTATTACAGCCACTATTAAATTTAATAGAAAACAATTTAATATTTTTGTATTTTCTTTTATTGCTCCTATTTCTCCTTTATTTACTTATTTTTATAAACATGTTAATACCTTTGTATTTTTTTTAACCAAGTGACAGTTGACAGTTTTGGATTGTATAATTTTGGATTGAAATATTACTTATAATTTAACTAGATATTCACCAAATACATCAATTACATGTAGTAAATGTTCCATTAAATTATGCATTTCACTATGTTTGATTACTGTAGTTTGTAATTGGTATAAATTTCAGATATGATCAAGCCAATAATACTAATAAAAAGACTTATGATTACCATGTTTTTTCTAGAAGGGGTCTAAATCAAGAAGTACTTCAACAAAAATTTTAGCTGCTGCATCATCTTCTGTTATAAAGCCTGCAGAGGAATTTGATAATGATGAAAGTACCACAGTAAAGAAAAAAGTTCATTCTCAGTTTTTAAATGACCCACATTCTAAGAAATCCTCATCAGAAGAAGATGTAGTTAATTCTCAATTTCATCAGCATTTAAAGCCTGTTATTAAACCAGATGTGACAGCTTCCCTATCTGATACATTAGAAAAAAATGTACCTACAACAGAAAAAGAAGTTGTTAAATTGCTAAATACAGTAAAGCCTGCAGATCTAGAATGGCGGAAGCAAGTTTTAGATATTAAATTATTACCTCATTATTACAAAAATCTGTCAAAATTCAGGCTGACTGGTAATTATTTTTTCAATATTATTTTATTTATTTAAAAATTTTCATAAATAGTATATGTTTATTGTGCACTAGCCGTCTTTGGCAACTAGTCGGTTCGCCAGTATTAATGCTCACTAAAATTTTCATATAATATTTTATGTAGCTGTGTCTCATAACAGGTTTTTCACCAAAATATTTTTAAACCAAACAAATTTTGATAATCATATAATTCATTTATAGTATTATTTAGTATTTTCATCACATGTTCTGTTTATTGTACTACTCGTCTTTCTCTTTCTATCCGAGCAATGATTGTCCTGGATTTGATATTTTACTTATATGATGGAGGGAAAGGTCTAAAATTCTACATTTTTATAGAATAATGAGATTCAAATTTTCATAAATGTAAACACCCTAAACAAATAAAGACACAATTGATTTTCAAGAGATGCGAAAGTTTAAAAAACAGCTTGGAAAATGCTGAGCACATAGGAAATAATGGTGACACACACACATCCTTCTTTTCTTTCTTTTTTTCTTCACTACTTTTTTTTCTACAAACCCTTTTTGAACTCTGTTCTTTTTTTTTCTTTCTTTATTATTTTTTCTTTATTTCCATACAGACTAATAATAAAAGCAAGAATTTTCTTTTTTAAACATCCCATTATCTGTAAATGAAAACCAACTGACTTCGTGCATTTCTTTCTAAACAAATGATAATTTATTACTTCTTGCTATCTTACTCAGTTGGTGTGGGGGGAAGGAAATGAAGAATTTTGGTGGGAAAGTAAGAAAAGTGTCGTTTTAACTATTTTCCATGCAGTTTTTTCATTTTTCTCTCCATAAGAACCACCCTCGTGTCTTAACGAAAATATTAAAATAAAAATTAGCTGAATTGGTCGAGCTGTTCTCTAGTTTTGGGCTTAGCAACGCATTTCGAGTTCCATTTTTATTAATATAGATTATGTGTCCAATTTAATTGGGGCTTGATGATTAATTCTTAACTTTCTAGTGGGAAAGGACCTTAAATTACATAAAAATTTATATTTTATACTATTAGAGCCAATAAATTATTTCTTAAAAAATAAACAAGTTTAAATTTTTTTACCATCTCTTAATCCTTCTAATCATTGATGTCCTAACAATTTAATAAAAAAAGTTTCACCCTGCAGCAGTCAAAATTTGCCTTGTTATGAAGCTTTTAATTTAATGTTTGTAAGTTAATGAATGTTAGTCCCAAATTAGAACTATCTAATAATTGATTATTCTTTCTTAAGAGGCCCATTAAAATAGCCTATAATTGTCTGATGAAGTATATATCCATGCCATGCTTTTAAAATAATGCATAATAGCCATGGCATTTATTATTTTAAAAATTATTTATCTGCCTGAAGTGGATTTTTTACTATTTATAAATATTGTTAAAAGGGAGTAATTTTAGTATAAATTGTATATTTTTAGGATAAATGATACAGGATTTGTTCAAGTTATTGTTTTTGTAGCATTTTTATAATTAAAAAATGATTGATTTGTAATGTGTGAATTCATTCATTTCACTTGACAGATGCTTATTTTGTATCAGGATTTATATTAAAAAAAAAGACTCCCTTTGCCTTTTATTTAGATACATTAGAATGGGAAGATGCAAAATAAATGCTTTGTATTTAGAATATTTACATTTTTGAAATTTTCTTTTATTTCTTTTCTTTTTTTCAAGGGGAGGGGAGGAGGTTTATTTCTAGATTTTCTTAATATTTTTATGTTACTCTTAATAATAATAATTATTATAATTTTGTTTTTAATATTTATTATTTTTTTCTTGAATAAGTATATTTATAGTCCATTTCAATCAGATGTTATTATTTTTAGAACTTTTATGACATGTATTTAGTAGGTGTTTGTCAAATACACCATTCCCTAGTTATCAAAGGTGATTATGGAAACCAGAAGTGTATTATGCATTTACTAATGGTCAAGCACATAAAAATTACATTTTATCTCAATTTTTCTTTGATACCTATTTTTTTTAACATTGAGATCAAGTACCACATTTAATAATGTTGTAAAAAAGTTTCTTTCTTTCTTTCTTTTTTTTTATTTACTACTCTGACAGAACCACATATTAATCAACTGATACTTCTTTTAAACATATCTCTATATAAGTCTTTAGATAGCATGTGATTTTTTTTTCAGGTCTGGTGGTACTTACTACCTTAGCAGGATATGGAATGGCTCCTGGTGCATTTGAGCCTGTTACATTTACTTGTATGGTTTTTGGAACTGCTCTTTCCTCAGCTGCTGCCAATGCTATCAATCAAGTTAGTTTCATGATTTTCTTAAATCTTTTTAAGAATTTGTCTTTTTTTTTATTTGTGTTCGTTTTTTTTTTAATTTTAAAAAAAGTAAATATTAAAAAAAATTTCTGTAAAATTTTAATGTTATATAGTAATAAATAAGATTTTTTCCTTTTTCTGATTTGTCTGATAACAAACAACAAAAAGAATGACAAACAAACACAACAAAATTAATTAATTAATTAATAATTGAAATATTAATTTAAAATTTATATTGTATGCCTGTACAACCACCAATACAAAGCTTAAGTATATACATCTCAGGAATTTATACCATCACAATTAACCACTTATTTTAGAAATATGGGGAAAAATATCTTCCTTATGTTGATTTTTGATATGAAATGAACTTTTACAGGCCATTATTCAATCAGTAGTTAGTCTTATTATGAGGAGCTAAATGAAATATATTTTACTATTTTATAACATGTTCATATGAGATTAACTTTGCAATGAAGTCTTTAATGTATTGTTAATATTTTGTCATAATTTTTTTGTGAAGAGATTTTTTCAAAGAAATATTATTTCATATTTCAAAAAAAATGTTTTGTATTGAAATTATTTCTTTATTATTGTTTCTTATAGATATTTCTTCCTAAATGCAATTAATATTTTTGAGTTAATGATGTTTCTTAAATTCAAAATCTAACTGATAAAATTTAAATCAAACTCCTTTTTTACATTTTAGTGTAAAATAATTTTTTTCTCATTTTCTTATATTCTCTAGATTTTAGAAGTACCTTACGATTCTCAAATGAATAGAACTAAAAACAGAGTTTTAATCCGTGGCTATTTGACGTAAGCTATTTTTTTTCTACATGTATTTTTATTATTTGTACATATGTCAGAATATTTTTCCAATCTTAAAAAATTATTGCAATTTATTATTTTTTATCGATAAAAATAAATATAAATGCTCTTAGTTTTTATTTTTTACATGCAATTTTTGATAGAATAAATTGAAATTTATATAGAACTTATTATAAAACAGGTAAAAAAAAATTGAATCATAAATTTTATTTCTGCTTTTTAAATATTATAATTTAATATTTTTATGCAGCAAATTTAATTTCTGAGTTAAGTGCATTTATATATATATTTCAAATTTTCTATTTAAAGGAAACTTATTTTGCACTTACATAAGCATGCTAACTTGAAAAATTTTCCTTTTTTACCAGACCTCTTCATGCAGCAACATTTGCTGTTTGTTGTGCAACTGTTGGCTTAACAACTCTTTGCCTCGGTACAAATGCTTTAACAGCTACATTAGGAGCTGCAAACCTCGTCCTATATACTAGCATTTATACTCCAATGAAAAGATACAGTATTGCTAACACATGGTTGGGTTCTGTTGTTGGAGCAATCCCTCCTCTGATGGGCTGGGCAGCTTGTACTGGAAGTTTAAGTGCAGGTGAGTTAAAAAAATAGTTTGTTTTTTCACACTTTCTTTTTTTGCAACAGCGAAAAGCAATAATTTGGACATTTTTGTTTAGATGTTGTGGATAAGCTATGATTTAGAGTAGATCTTATAAAATATTTCAGCAATTCATAACTTTTTTACTACTGTAAAAATTTGAATACTATTGTATATATATGTAATGATATTTTAAACTCTAATTTAAACCAAAGTAACTTTCAATTTAATTTAGCCTACAGTAATTTCATTCTAAAAATATGTTCTTAGTTCTTGATCCATTCCACTTGTTCTAGTGAATTAATTAAACCGAAGCTCTGTAAAATTGCGAAATTGGCTCAAGTCGACAGATTCCCATGTTCCGAGTGAAAAGAAAAAAATTTGTGAGCTAAAAAACAAACAAACAAAAAAAAAAAAAATTGGAATGATCTCTGTGTTTCCTTTGCCTTATTAAGCATGTCAAGGAAATTCCTATCAAAATCTCATTGCATATAAGCACCATGAAAAAATATTTTCCTTATCAAAATCTTATGGTATTTAAAGGCAGGGATAATGATTTATCCTTGCTCATTTTGCTTCTGCTTTTGGTCCGCACTGTTAGCGGATGTGCTTTTGTTAATAAATCGTACTCTCCCAGGACGGAATCAAACAAACTCTAAAATTCAGTCATCTATGTCTTCAAAACTGCCTTCAGCTTTCAACTAATAATAATGTTACACACAAACACACACATATATATACAGAGAGACAGAAGGAAAAATTAAATTATTAACAAGTAAAAGAATGCATTGACTTCCCATAGTTATATATAGAATTTCTGTGTGATGTTTTAAATTAAGATGTCTTTCACTGTTATAATGTGCTAATCATAAAAAAGACATTATATTCCTCTAATATTCTTAAGGTGGTAACTTATAATGTTAGATGATTTAAAATTTATTTTGTAATGTTTCAAAATTATTATTCTTAAGGTATTCTCATATGGGTGCTGTACCTACTTTGCAGCTTCTTTCATTTTTGTGCATGAATTCATGTAGCGTGTATATTCAATATGGAAAAATATACAGAACCTTTTATAAGTGAATCAAATAGACATTGTATTTGCCACCAGCATATATGAAAAAAAGGAATAACTTCCAATTTTTATAATTTTTTTGTTTTATAATTTAAATTTTAATAAATATAAATTTTATAAATTTGAGTATAATAAATTAAGTATAATAATATTTTTTAGTTTTGGGTTTAGAGGGTTTTGTTTTTTAATTTATGTTTGTATTAAATTTGAATTATTTTTATTTTTAATCCACAAATACTCGATTTAGTTTAGAATAATTTTTGTAGAAAATGTACAAAATAAATTAAGAAATGAATATAAATAAAAATGTTTGTGAAGTTAAGATATTTGCATTATAAATATTTTATAAGAAATTTATGCGATTAGCTTAGACAGTATTCTTATAAATCAATTGCTATAATAACCATATTCCTAAACATACCCCCTCCCCCATCCAATACAGATTTAAGAAAGAAAATAAAGCTGAATAAGAAAAGTAGAAATTTTATCAGCACACAATAGAAACAAAGTGACAAATAGCAATATCCAAAAGAGATAAAATAAGCCAGTTTGCATCGATTTTATTTATCAGCTATCCCTCCATTTTGATGACTTTTTGACCTATACTTGAGGTATAGTATAAGTTCTTTAGTATATAGGTTCAATTATGCATTGCAAACAGGCTAAATATCCCTGAACTGGAATCTTGATATAATTTATTATAGGCTCATTCAATAGTTAATGGAATTGAGAAATATTTTTGTAAATTTAGAACAACGTTTGCAGTGCTCAATATTAAAGATTTCGATTTTGCATTTCACTTAGGTATTAGAGCTTATTGTTCTGCTTTAAATCCAGGTATTCTAATGAAAAAAGGTTTCATACAAATTTTGTATTTAAGTCAGTCAAAAACTTCTAAAATTAGTATCCCACCTCCTCCCATTAGTATTCATTTTATTTGTTGTAATTTGAAATGATAAAAGTAGGACTGAGTTGTTATGATGTTTTATAATACACATTAACCTTTCTACCATATATATTTTTTTGGTGCATAAAATCAAACCCATCATTATAATATTGCATTTCTTAATTTCTTTGTTAATTACCCTTTATTTAAAATATTTTTTGTTGGTCCTTTCAGATTTCTTATGCTCACAATGCTTTAAACTTCTCAAGATTGTGTTTATGATAGCTTTGTATAATCCTACATCAGTCTTGAGAGAGGGTGGGGGAAAAATAAACAAACCCGTCTTCAAACAAAAGTGTTTTGAATAGTTATAGCATCATTTGTAGAAGGGATAAAGAGAATTGAAATTTCTTTTTAATGAAATCAAAAGTGCAGATGATGGAAATATGAATTTTGTTTTTGATTACATATTTTAGAAAGAAGGCAAGTTTTTTTTTTTGTTAAGAATGTTTATACAATATTATAAAAATTTTGATATTTAATTCATTCAAAGAATTATTGTATCTGTAACATATTTATACTATGCAAGATCTACAAATTAAAAGATATTATGTATATTTTAACTATGTTCCTCTTGTTATTGTAGAAACAGAGTTATACATATGGGTGTCAACAATTGATTTATATAAATGCTAGGAACATGAATGAAATATTCAATTATATTATATGCATTTGTGAATTTTTTTCCTTACTCATAAAAATGGCATCCTGTAATTTCCATGAGCCGTTGAAAAGTGTAATGCAAAGTACAGTATATATATATTGTTACGTTTTTAGCGTAGCGGGTTCGGATTGAATGGACTTTGTATGAGGACAGCACAAACAAATTTATTTACAGCTATTTACAGTTATTTACAGGATAATTGATAAAGTAAAAATTTTAGATAAGTACAATTCAGCAGTCAACAGTCAATTACAGCGTAAATTCAAGTCTTACGCACAATAAAAACAGACTACAAAACAGCTATCGTATATCACAGCAACAGTAAATCACAGCGAGCTCAACAACACAGCGTTAACAGCAAACGCAAACACAGCTCACAAATCCTTTAGTTCAGCGAGACGCTTTTTATTTCAGAGCAAACTCTCAACTAACTCGATCAAATCACTATAGCAACTAACTCCGGCTATTCGTCCTTATATAGCCGAGAAGCGCGTGCACTTGAGTCTCGTGAAAATTCTCAAAACATCGCGCACAATCTAGCGGCTACTAGACTATTCCTTTCGCCAAACCAATCAAACTGGCACGAGGCTCTTCGCCAAACGTCGCCAACTTTGGCGATTTTTCGTGCCGCTCGCTCGCTTGTAACAATATATATATATATATAAAATATGTATTATAGAAAATGTTTGAAAAAAAAACTAAGTTAAATTATTTTTTTATTAAAGCCTTTGTATATATATTTTTAGGTGCAGTTCTGATGGGTGCCATCCTTTATTCCTGGCAATTTCCACATTTTAATGCACTATCGTGGGCCTTACGACCAGATTATTCAAGAGCAGGGTACCGTATGACATCTGTGATCAATCCTGCTATGTGCCGTCGTGTGGCTTTGCGTCACAGTGTTGGTCTACTTGTTCTTTGCAGTTGTGCTCCACTCCTTGATCTAACTACGTGGACATTTGCTTTTGATTCTTTCCCCCTAAACTGTTATTTAATTTATCGTGCTTGGAGATTTTACAAAGATGGTGACAATCATAGTTCTCGGAAATTATTTCGTCTCAGTCTGGTTCACCTGCCAGCATTGATGTTCCTAATGCTAATAGGAAAAAAATATTCTTCTAAAGATGAAAAACAAGAAAAAGTATCCTGATGAATTTTAATTTATTGAGCAATAATGTAAATAGAAATTGTAAAGTGCACAAATCTGTAAAGATTAATTTATTTGACCAGTTAATAAAATCATATTTAGGGAAGTATTTTATATTTATTTTTCTACTTGAGCTAAATTCTAAGGAATGAAATTTGGTTAACTTGAACTGTCAATTTATTGCAATTGAAGGTAATAATGTAATTGTATTTATTACAATCTTTTATACAATTACCTAAAATTGTCTACTCCCTGTCCCTGAAAGTGAGACTATTTAAAGATAGAAGGACTTTCAATTTTACAGTTTAATTTTTAAAATGTAGATTAAAAAATGATCTTTTTTAAAAATAAAAACTGTAAATATATTATCTGCTGTGTGCATATGGCATAAGATATAAGTCAGAACAATACAGAGAAATGAAATTTTCATTTATGGCCATATCACCAAAATTCTAGACCTAAGTCTGAATCTGTCAACAAATAGACTGCTTTTTTTTTCTTTCAGATCTGTTACTATAAATCCATGGTGTAAAAACTATAATATATAAAATTTGATATTTGAATTGTTGGTTTAAGAAAGGAAACCTAAATGCATTTCAAGATTCTTATTACCTATGCTATATTCTAAACTCTTATTGCAGATGTGTAAAGAGGTTCACAGAGAAAATATTGCTTTCGATTCATTTATTGAGATAGGTAAATATTTCCTCAATTCATAAAATTCTTTTTAGATATCTGGATCAAGTGAGGTATCGTTAAAACCATCACTCTGAAGCATTTTATCAGTATTATTTATATGAAAGATAATCCTAAACAAGTTCAATCCAATATAAGTAATAAGGTCAGTATAATTTTCATTCGAGATTATTAAAATTAAAATCACATTGCTCTGGCAGTTAGATGTTTGCACAGATTGCTGCTGCAAAAAGTAACTTGGATCAGAAATTAAATGAAAAACACACACACACATCACTCCATAGCTTCCTTTCTTATACTATGGTCTATCAATAGTTGTAAACATCACAAACACAGTTTTGCTCACCAGAATATTCAATTACTTATTTGAAGTTTTTTATGCACATATTCACAATGCTCTTAAGATGGCTCAAACCTTGCTTATTTTATATAATGGATTTTGCAATTTCTTGGATATTAGTTAAACCTGTCATGTCCACTGTGTTTAAGCATGGTCATTAATACTATACTATTCATATTAATTGGGACAAATAAAAAAAGTTTTTTTTTCTCTAAAATCATAGCTTTTAATCATATACCCTAAGCCAGGGGTTTTCAAAAGATGGGTCACAGGATGTGTCCAGGGGGTTCGCAAGATGTGGAAGAAAACTTTAAAGAAAATTCATTTATTGCTGTAGTTTTCATAAAAAAAAAAGAGCATGCATAAAGCTTTTAATACACATACAAATTGGTTTTTGTGTTCTATTAGTTAATGGAATACATGAGCTTGTGTGGAATTAACCAATTTTTTAATGTCTGGAATGAGCTTTGAAACACAAAAAACAATGTCATTTTCCAGTCAAACGATTTCTTGATTTTGTTTTTAAATTTATCATTATGGAGAATCCTCATCCACAGTTGTAATATGTAAAAAATGGCATCAAAGTTTTTAATGCTGTTGTGGACAGTTCTGGGTATTCTTTTTTAATATGTACCTAAAATTTGTCGATATAAGCTTTGTTAAAAGTTACTTTAGCTGACTGATTACTTAAAATCTCAGTTGATCATGATGGGCACTTAGCTCAGCTTTTGCTACAGCTTGTTCACTGAACGGATTGACTACCCACACAACCTCACTCATATCCTTAACTGAAATGTAATCTGTAAACTGTTTAATCCAAGTTTCGAGATGAGATGATACTAGTAAGGAGAAAGATGAAGTGTCAAGGGATGTGGCGCCAATACTCGACAAGCTCTTGAGTATGTGTACAATTTTAAAAATCTCTGTCTAAACTTAAGACAGAGTTAATTTTTTTGGGGGGGGGGGGTTCGCCAAAATAGTCTAAAAAGGGGGTTGCAGTGTTTAAAGTTTAAGAGCCCCTGCCCTAAGCACATTGATAAATCTTTATATTAGTATGAAGGACATGCTCCTTTAGAAGAAACGACCTCTTCAACATGTCTTGTTATTAACTCCACATGTTCTTGAATTTATCTTTGTGGAACCATTCTTGCATATCACGTTTGAGTTGTTGCCTTGTTTCTGTTTGTTGTGCAATTCATCTTAGCTAAACAATCCTTGAGAATATGCCATAAGTTCTCAATGGGATATAGGTCTAGTTAATTATCAGGTCAATCAAGAAGTTTTATTTTTCCATTTAAAAGTCTGAACCAATCGAAGTATGACAAGGGGCCAAGTCAAGTTGAAATATTCCCATAAAAGGAACAATCCTACTGTGTAATATTTCTATGTATATGGCAGAATTCAAGTCTTTAAGAGGAATTAAGTTTAAAGTGCTATATGTTGTAAAAACAAACAAACAAACTGAAACACTTGTTTAGAAGGAAGTTACACTATCTGTTGGATATGATCTGGTTGCAGAGTTTCACCTTCACTTCATCTAACCACATTCGATTTATATCCCTGCACAAATAAATGTATTTCATCACTGAAAATCACTTTCTAGTTGTTAACAGTCCTTCGATATTTTTTGGTCCAAGCTTACCGTTTTTTCATAAATTTTTGATTTAGAAATTGTTTATTCCCCAGTCTTGTAGCCGTGCAACCAATTTCTAGAATCATATTCCATATGGTTGAGATTTTCAATTCAACACCATAATCCAATAATTCCTTCAAAGATCTGTCTTTCTCTGATTTATTTTGTTTTTTCTTATCAGAATTTCATCAGTCGTTGGACTAATTTTCCATTTGCGCCCAAATTTTCCCTTTCTTTTTAAAGATAAAAATGTGGAATCTTGAAATGTTCTTAAAACATTTGGTTTTCCTACACCTATTGCCATAGCTATATCTCACACAATCAAAGAAGTATTATCAATAAGAGTGATTATTTTAGAACGTTTCCTTGGAACCTACTTTTGAACAAGCACAAGTAACTCATGCTAGACAGAATCCAAAATTAGAACCACTAGCTAAAAGATTCAAAACTAAACTATTGCTTTGCTAAAACCATCCAAACAAGCAAATTATAGTCAAGGTCAATTTGTCACACTACCTCTTGGCAGATATCACTGGTAATCGTATACCAACACAGATAAGAAAAGCATGTTTGTCCTAATAAATTCGATCAGTTTAGTACTTTTGAACAAGATAATGATAATTTTTTGGCAATGAATAAAAAGCGAATATTCAGCAGGAGTGTTTAGGAAAGATTAGACAAATTTTCCCACCTTTTTAATTCCCAAGGAAATGTTAAGAGTAAAGCATTAGCATGTAAATACAAGCTGAATTAGATAATGCAAATTGTAACCTCTTCCAAATAAGTTGCTTGAACTTTCTCATGAAAATTAGCAAGCCCTAAGCAAGATGGGAATGATTGACTTCAAGATGAGATATTTCATTTAAAAATGATGAACAAAAATTACTATTATAATTTTGTGCATGTCTGTGTTAAGTATTGAAAAGACAAAAAATGCAATTACTGAAATTTTATAAATTTATTTATTAGTAAATAAAATCTTTTAAACAACAAAGAACTGATTAGTTATTCTAGTCAAAACAGCTGTGAAATTTTAACTTAAAATTGCATGAATATAAGTTTAAAAACAGTATAATTTCTTTTTGACAGAAACAGAAATTCTAAATTACTTTATGTTCTGCAAATACTTTGATACAAAATGTGCTAGATTCTAAAAGACGACAAAAAAAATGAAGTAATTATTTGTTCTAAAATTTTATATTTAAGTAAGCTTAGATGAGTTTTAAAGCAAAAAACTTTACATCAATACATGTGTTATAAAAATAATCCGACAAAACAATATGTTGATATATTTAACAAAGAATGCTAGTGACTAGAACATATTGAAGTATAAAAAAAAAATTATATTTTAAAATAAAGAGAATTTTCATTTTATGCTATATATAAACTATAAAAAGTAAATAACAAATATGAGTTTTCTTTCTGCTTATTATATTAAATAAGCTATAAACACTGAAATGTCTTAAAATTTGCTTTTTAAACAAATGCATAAATCAGTAAAGATATAAATAAATAATTAAAAGTTACAAATTTCACTTTGCTTAAAGATATTATAAAGAAAATATAATTTCAGAATAAAATATAATGATCATTACAAATAAAATATTTTAGGTGATAAAAATAAATATTATATTTATATTAACCAGATTATTTTAATAATAAATATAAGCTGGCACAAATTTTTATTTTTTAAAAGGGGAAAAATATCTAAGGGTTGCTTTTTTCTGCGAGCATTAAAACTAATTTTTTAAATGCCTTTTGCTTTTGAAGAAACTATGCTCAGCTTTGTATTTGTGCTAAACAGTTTAGAGTATTTGATAATAAAAATGATGCATTTTCAACTAGCAAAAGCTAATATCACATGTTATGCTAGAAATCTTTTTATTATAAAAATACCAAACAGTAGCTTTATATTTGCACGAATAAAATATTTTCTAACAAAATTTCATTATGCATTCAGTGCTATAAAAATTCCGTATTACATCATAAGAAATTATTCTACTATGATTTCCTTTGGTAAATTTCATATTAATACATTTATACAACAATAATAAAAAAATCTAATTCTAAAAATAATAATTGATACAAACGATTATTTTAAAGCTAGTAATATGAATCTCCAGTTTGGCAAAATAAAACTGTGTGTAAAAAATGAGTGCATGTACAGAAAAATTAAATGCAAAAAAGATCTCAAGTACTTATTGTACCTAATGAACCCATGTGGATTTGCATTCAAAGTATCTGATTGTATATTACATTTAAGTACAGTGAATTAAGTATATATATATATTTACACATATGTTTAATTAAAAGCTTTGACTAGGATAATATGAGCAATATCAAATATTTAAAGAGTAATCAAACATTTCTCAAGGAGAGATTTAAAAATATAATTCAAAAACTCATATGAATATAGATTTTCAAATACTGTAAAGTTTTTGATTAACAGGATATTACATAATTGATTAAAAAAGTACAACCATTTAAGTTAACAAATCTTAAAAGAATACAATCATTAAAATTATACAATCTTGATATAATTGCAAACAGCTATTTAAGGGTTTTCACGATTAAAAAAACAATTTTTGCTTACCCATGTTATAGAATCATGAAAACTAATACAATTGAAGAAATATTCAATATTATGTATGAAATGCAAATTTGGCATTAGCAGTACACAATATTAATTACAAAATTTTTGATTTATGCTTGGTGATACTGAAAAAAATTACAAGTTCATAAAAAAAAAGTTCCAGAATATATCTGAAGTTTTAAATTTTAAGTAAAAAAAAATGTGAAGATAAATTATTGTACAGCTAATTAATGATTGTTTGGCTGTTAAAGAACTCTTGAAATAATTACATATTTTTCATTGCATTCAGAAGTGCAACTTCTTTCTGCTCTTTCATTCGATTTCTCTTTTCATATTCCAATCTAAAAAAAAAAAAAAAAAAAAAAAAAAAAAAACACCACCCCTACATTATTAAAAGAAATTAATTTTGAAAATCAGTAAATATCATATTTCGATTGTACAAGAGATTAAGTTATCTCATGCAATATTTTTGAAGATATCAGTCATTGAAGTCGAAAAGAAATTGTCAAAAAAAAAAAAAGTATTAATGTAGATTTCACAAATAATTTTTCTGGCTTCTTAAGGCTGTAATTGCCTTATAAATAAGATATGGTTTACAGATAGCTTTTTATATTGAGGAAATTATTATTATTTCAATGAAACAGTGCCATCTTAATAAAGTAAAATAACTTTAACACTAAGATTTAAAAAAAGTTTATATACCTTTGTTGAATAATTCTCTCAACAATTTTCTGTGTAGTGACATCATTTCCACTGTCAAGTTGCTTAAACTTCTTTTGTTTCTTAGGCTCCTATATTAATATAGAATGTAGGGCTTAGTTTTAATTTACATAGCAATTTTTTCAAACAAAAACTTCTTCAAAATCCTGAAAAATTTATAACTGATACAAATGAATTATTTCATAATATTTTTTTTAAAAAATAAATTAATTGGTTATATAGTTATATCTTAATTAATGTTAGCCATATTTTAAAAGTGCACAGTAGAAAATGCAAAACAATTTGCTTAAGGATTTAAATAGCAATAGAAGGAAAACACATTTTAAAATCAAAATACAAATTTTTTTATAAGAATACAAAATAACTTAATGCATTTTGTTCCATATGAGAACTATAAAAATGCAAATTCAATAAAAAAATAATGAAAAACAAAATAGTCTTACTTCATAAGGATCAGCCCCATTAATATCGGACATGACGAATGTTTGACCATGACAAACAATATCGACCTAAAATTGAATTTGTTAGTTAACACGTTTTAGAAAATTTTTATAAGAAAATATTCTACATTTTAAAAATATGTCTGAATGAACTAAAATTGCAGTGTTTTTAATCACGTTTAAAAGAGAGTGAGAGAGAAAGCCCAAATTACAAGTTATCACTTTTAAACATATAAAAATAAATCCCCCTTCCCTTTTCAATGTAGAGATAGCTACTGAAGACCTAAGTCGACCGGTTGAATACAGAGCCAAAGTAAAGCAAATTACAGTTCATTTAAATCTATCTCTTTTATGGAAAAATAAACTAGAATAAGTTAGTTTTCTCCAGCAATAAAATTGTAATCATCATAGAATTTCAAATCAATAAACTCACTTTAAACTCAAATAATATCCTAAAATGATAACAATATTTGTTTCTTCAATTTATTACAGTGATTTATGAATCATGCACATTTCTAGGAAATGAAGTTAAGGTGGCTTACATCACCTAATTTTAACGTATCTGCATAATGAGCCAAAATTTTAAAGTTTAGTTAATATCCAATTCCCATTATTATACAGTAAATACATTAACTTATAACTTAGTTTTATACCTTGAAATGTTCCATAAGGTCAGCAGTGACAGCATAAGGTGCTCCAATGACAACTTCATTCACATACTAAGAAGAAAATTTATTTTTCATCAAATTGAACTATCAAAATACTTATATTCTAAGTTGGCTGAACAAAAATTGCAATTTGAGACTTTGATAGGGATTTCTTTTACAGATGTCAGCTTAAGCAACGGAATTTTAACTATTTTTAGAAGAATGTTGTAAGCATCAAAGATTTTTATCCTTTCACTTGGAAGGTGTGAAAAAGCTGAAAATTATCAGTTTCCTAGAGCATAAGAGACGATTTTAGAATGAAGATAAGATAAAAATAGATAATAATTTAAAATAAGAAAATAAAAATTTAAAAATGATTCAGATTTTAAATTTTGGAAATTAATTTCGATAGAAATAATTAAATTTTACACATACACACATAGTAATTATTATTAAGAGAATTTAGGACATTATAATGATTTACAAGAATTATTGAAACTTCTCTATTTACAGTTTTAAGGGGGGGGGGGAGAAAACTGAAATTAATAATGCCTTTTATTTATAATCAAAATATTATTTTTAAAGAAACTTCCTTTACAGTAATTAATAATGTAATTCATAAATTCATACTTTGCAAGCAAGAACACTCAAAACCCTTTCATGTAAATTCATGATCGGATAATTGCTGCCTTTGTATCTGTTAACAACCTGAAATTTAAAAAATAGCATATGAAATTTAAATTTTATTAACTAATTATTTTGATAATATAATTTATGAAAGAAACTAAAATATGTAAAGATGTGTTACACAAGTAAAAGCAAAATTGATGGAACACTTACAGGATCAGTATGCAATCCAACAATAAGATAATCTCCTTCTGCTTTAGCTTTTTCTAAGAAATCCACATGACCTACATCTAAGATAATGAGTTAAGAAAGATAACACCAATGACTTTATATATGTTTACTTTATGAATTATTTTAAAAAATAATTTTGAATAAATACGTTTTAGAAGTAAAGAAAATTCAAACTAAACAAACTCTGAAAACAAATGATGAGGCGAAATAAAATACTGCTGTAAAAATCCAGAAAACTGTTTTACTTGTGTATAAATTTACAAGCAATATTTTTTACAATAGTATAATATCAATTTCAGTATGTGAAAAGTCCAAATACGCAATAAAATAATCTCATTATAGAAACAAGAAATTTAGTCTGACAATTTTAATAACTAAAGTAGTTTCAGAAATACAAATAAATCAAACCTTTTAAAAAGTCAGTTTTAATTTACAAATGAATATTATATAAAAATATGAACACTTAATAAGTTAAATTAATTTTGCTTACTTTATGAGCATTTAAAAAATTTCATTTCTATTTTTAACAGTAAGATAAATAAATAATAAATTTATATTCATTTGAGGTCTACAAAATTTCATTATTAAGGACAGGAAGCCAAAAGAAATTATTTAGATAAAAATCGATTAATTTACAAAAAAATTAGTAGCTAAAATTTTTTAAAGAAAATATTATTAATATTCGACTAAATAAATTTACATTCAAAATTGAAACTTAATTAAAAGCTGTTCAAATATTTCATAGATTTAAAATAATTCAGATAACCAAATAAGTTTTACTGGGCTCAAAATTTAAGAATTAAATATGCAAAAAAAGTATAGATTTATGAAATTTGATATAATGTAGTGATTTAAGTGAAAAAAAAATATTTTATAACAATAATGGCATGAACAATGATCATCAAAATTTTGTTTAAGCATGGAGTATTTAACTTTTACATGAAAAAGTGTGATGTTGGTAAAAAGTATCAAATATTCCTTCGGATTAAGATATATTGAAAATCAATGTCCAGCCTAATATATGACTGGGCTTAGAAGAAAGTTCAGTCCCATTGAAGTTTGTAGCAGTTATCTAAAATATCTTTATATATTTTAAAGAAGTTCTCTCATCCTCCCACTGGTATGGTACATAAGTTTGGAAAGGGGATGGGAATGTCAGCTCAGATAATGTCCTTGTCCTCTGACCAAAGTTCAAAATTATGAGGTTTGTTCCAAAATAGCTCCAGTATTGCTTTAAAACAGAAAGCTAACATAACTAAACTAAACTAAAACTAAAGAAATTATCTGATTGCCCACAGTTATAGGAATAAGATCTAACAGCTTATGTTAAATTTTTCAAACAAACCATTTGTTTTGAACCCATTTTTAAAAAGCTAATATTCTCCTATATCCAGCTAACTTATGGCAATTTTTTTTTGAAAATGACAGATTCAACAAATTGATTAGTCAGCAAATCTAAAACATATCTTGAGATATTCTAGGGAGGAGAACTGCCCCCCCCCACAAAACCCTTTTAGGAACACAGCTTTAAGAAGTGGGATCAAATGTATAATGAATTAGTAGCCAAAACTCAATTCTTGAATTGATGTAAAAAGTTGAATAACTGTGAGATGGAAATATTCCACAAAGCTATTTTATATGTTAACAAGCAACATGGATTTTTGATATTCTCAAGCTGATGAAATTATGTGATCATAAATGAATATTTTTTTGGTTACAGTTGATATAAAGGAAAATCACAAAAGGACTTTTGCAAGTTATCTTTCTAAGAGCTTGATAACACAGCTAATATTCAAAGCTGAGTTAGTCGGCAACACTTCAACGCAATGTTTCATGCTTTTTCTCATGTTAGTTTGTATGTAAAAGACTATTAAATACGGCAGTTCCATTACCAATCTGTATCAAAGAGGAAATAGGTGCAGTTGTTCATTTTTTGTTTGCAGGAGGTGTGTAATTGTTGAAATCATTCTTCACTGATACATCCATCATCAGAAGTTAAGAAATTTAAACATCAAATATTAGCTGTAAGATTGCTTTGACACCTTTCTGAGACATATAAGGTGTAGTAACTGTTCATTTCACCAATACGAAAGTGAGAACAATTGTGATGTGTAATGAACTGATTTGAAAATTTCAATCAGAATCAAACATATAAGAAAACTGTGAAAATATGTCATCCTACTGCAAGATAACGCTAGACCATATACTGCACAATGACTGTCTGAACAATAGAGAAGTTGGGTTTCAATGGGCTGTAACACCCACTGCACAATCCAGAACTAGCTCCAATCAATTTTCAGATGTTTGGACCATGGCAGAAAGCACTAAGGGGTGGAAGATTTGCAATTGATAAAGAAGTTACCGATGTGAAGCAAAATTTGTTTGATACAATCCCAAAACTTTTTTTCCCTATAAAATAAAATAATAACAATAAAAACAATTTGTGAAACTTTGGGTGAAATATGTTGTAGTTTAGGGGGGTTATATAGAAAAATAATGAATTTTTCATCTTTCTATCATTGAAATAAATTAACTTTTTCTCAAATGTTCCTTTGCTATCTGACTTTGTTCAGAATATTTTCCCATTTGCTAAACTGTTTAACTATAAAACATTTAATTCAAATGTGTAAATTTTTTGGAAATTAGATAAAATGTACATTTTTAATGGTGGGTTATAACATGATATTTAAACTATGAATTATAAAATAATTATGGAATTAAAAAAAAGCAAAATTGATGTTCCTTGTAAATATTTCCAAATAAAGGATACGAAATAGATCAAATGCACCAGCAACATAAACAATGCGATCTCCAGGCTAGAAGAAATAAACAATTCAGTAAAAACAAACATAAAGAAGAAATATGAGAAAGATTTTTATATTTTCAATAGATTAAAGAGTATGATGAAGCATTTTTGGACAATTGAATTTTTAATTTCAATATGAAATATCTATACATGCAAAAAAATTTTCATCTTTTCTAATGAAATCTGGTATACTTTTCCAAATTAGTCAATGAAAACGATTATTAAATGAATTATTCATTTTCACAACAGATACCTTAAAAATTTCTTAAATTTGAAATAGTTATTACACAAACAAAATTAGGTTTAAGGGATAGAAATTTAAATTCCGCTATAGGTTTGGAAATATAGAATTTTGATTTTAAAAAAATTTACAGTATTTCAAATGACACAGAAAGAAACATATAGAAATCCAGCTTTATGAATACATTTTCCTATTAAAAAGAAGAAAGACTGCATTTAATAAAGAATTACATAAAATTATTGAAAAAGTTTTCTATATTATATATACACACACACACAATTCAAAAACTTTACTTTAAAATTAAATAAGAATATCATTCTGCTAAGGAAATATTCTAAAACTTCAGCATCTTTCTTTTAAATGAAAATGCACTTTAATTTATAATTAAAATCTAACATTTCTAGAGAAAAAAAAGAATTTTTCAATATTTATGATTTTACTTTGAAATATCTTTTTAATATATATATAAAATTATTGACAATAGCACTTAAGTACCAAAATAAAACACTATTTAGATACAAAAATCATAGCAATAAATCAATTTATTAATAAAAAGTTCTGAATACACTTTTTGAAATATAACATATTAAGTAATATACATTTGTGTACAAAAATTTTTTCAAGAAAATTAGACACTTATAAATGTAATTACATTAGTTTAAAATATTTTCAGTTTTCCTCAATAGCAAAAAAATTAAATTCTTAAGGTGGCAATTATTATACCTTTGGTTCCTTTCCTTCAGAGAACTGAATTATTTTTTGAGTAGTTGGAAGGAATTGAGAAATTCCAGTCCAAGGGCTATGTGTACTAGGATCCTATGAAAATGAAAATAAATTAACAAATCTGCAAGTTGATCTATTAAATGATTATGAATAAAAAGTGCAATATAAGCAAAGCCGATTTAATAATCATATTTTGCATTTAAAATAGTTTTCAATTGTTAGAAACTGCAAAATAAGATGATTAAAACAGCGACACGAATTTATATCAGTTACTAACACACTTCAGTCTTTGGTATACAAAGATTGCATATGAATAAGATACACTGAAGTGACAAAAGTCATGGAATAGCAATATGCAAATATACAGATGGCAGTAGTATCGCAGCGAAAAAGTATAAATGCGCAGTTCGTTTTCCAGAGCTTTCATTTGTGTTCAAGTTATTCATGTGAACAGGTTTTTCGTGATTAATGGCGGCACGACGAGAATTAACAGACTTTGAACGTGGAATGTTAGTTGGGGCTAAACGCATGGGTCATTCCATTGCGGATATCGTAAGTGAATTCAACATTCCGAGATCCATAGTATCAAGAGTGTGCCGAGAGTATGAAATTTCAGGCATCTCATCCCATCACGGACAGCGCAGTGGGCGACCACCTGCAATTAACGACCGAGACTGCCGACGTCTGTGTAGAATGGTCAATGTTAATAGACACGCAACACTTCGTCAAATAACTGCAGGAATCAATGTGGGACGTACGAGGGACGTGTCCTATAGGACTATGCGGCGAAATTTGTTTTCCTTGGGCTATGACAGCAGAAGACCGACTCGAGTGCCTTTACTGACAGCACGACATCGCCTGCAGAGACTCTCCTGGGCTCGTGAGCATATCGACTGATCCTTAGACCAGTGGAAAACCGTGGCGTGGTCAAATGAGTCACGATCTCAGTTGTTACGAGCTGATGGTAGAGTTCGAGTGTGGCGCAGACCCCACGAAGCCAGGGACCCAAACCGTCAGCAAGGCACTGTTCAAGCTGGTGGTGGCTGCATAATGGTGTGGGCTGTTTTTACATGGCATGGACTCGGTCTTCTGGTGCAACTGAACCGATCATTGACTGGAAATGGTTATGTTCAGCTGCTTGCAAATCACTTGCAGCCATTCATGGACCTACACAACGATGGGATTTTTATGGATGACAATGCGCCATGTCACCGGCCCAGAACTGTTCGCGATTGGTTTGAAGAACATTCCGGACAATTCCAGCGCACGATCTGGCCACCTAGATCGCCCGATATGAATCCCATCGAGCATTTATGGGACATCATCGGAAGGTCCGTTCGTGCCCAAACTCCTGCACCATCCACACTTTCACAATTATGGACGTCTATACAGACAGCATGGCTCAATATTCCTGCAGAGGACTTCCAACGATTTGTGGACTCCATGACACGTCGAGTTGTCGCACTTCGCCAGGTAAAAGGAGGACCAACACGATATTAACAGTCATCCCATGACTTTTGTCACTTCAGTGTAAGTAACAGTCAGTGTAGTAATTGCAAATAAGTTTTTTAAAAGTTTAAAAAAAATCATCCAAGGAAACTTTCATTAAATGGATTGCAATTGGCAACAATGAGTAGAAAGACTTTTGAATGAACAAAAATTGGAGAGAATGTAACTTATTTTCAAATTCTTTTATTATGTATAACTATGCTTTTATATATTTTAAAAAGGCTATAGGGATATAATTTAAATTAAAGGAAATATAAATAATAGGAAATTACCAATTACTACTCACACTTAATCCGAAGGATAAAAAAATAGTACTTTAAAGGATGAGAAAATTTTGAAAACAGTAATATAATAGCAAGGTTTTAATTCAGATTAAATTAAATTTCTGTTCCATTACTAATAAGTACTTCATTTAGCAAAATAAAATACTTATTGATAACGAATTTATTTATCAATAATTAAATTTTCTACCTTTAGAGTTGCAACAAGTTTCTTGATTGGAATGGGAGAGATCAAGAAAGGGTACAAATTTTTGTCATTTGCTACAAACTTATAAGTGAAAAAGTTATATTAGTAACCTGTTAAAATTGAACTTAATTTAAAGGATAATTTTTAGTAAAATTCTTTTAAATTATTCAAGAAAAAATTTAATATAAGTAGGAATTAAATTTTTATTTCATTATTATCTTTAGGTTTTTTGGGGGGAGGAGGGCAAAAAAATAATTCAATTTGAAATAACTTTTTAATACACATATATTAAAATATTTTATAATACAGGAAAAATAAATAAAAATAACGAAGATTTTTACTGAATTTTCTGTGTTAGCTTGAAAATAAATTAAAAGAGAAGAAAAATTTTAAAATAACAATCTAAGGTTACAAAATCCTGTTTAAGATTGAGATATCACAATTGAAACATGATTAAAAGCTTAAAAATACATGCCCACTTGTTATGCATTATTATTAATAATAATAAAAGAAACTATGAAGTACAATAAGAATATCAGAGAAATGAACCCATTGACTCTCTTATGATAATGTAACTTAACACTGTTGAAAAGATGTTAAATACTATTTTGTTTAGAGCTGTCTAAGAGTAAAAATTATTAAATTATAGGAAATATTTAGAATTAAAGCTAAAAGTAATATTTACTAAAAATATTTTGATTGAATTAGAAAGAATAAATTTAATGTGTAAACTACCTTGCTAATGGTTTTGGCATGCTCTGTATCAATGCCATATTCTCTTTCTCCCCGATTATGATGCTGCTTTGTTAATAAAAGCATTCTAAAAGAATATATACATAAATTATCAATAAAATCACCATTATAATAATGAAATTTTAATACTCAGAGAAAAGTTTAAAGAAAAAATATAAATTTCAGGATTAAACTAGCTTTTAGGAATTAACACAATATACACAATTTTTTTGTCTTTTTTAATATAATAGTAACATTGATTTTAAAAAAGGTCTTTACTTTTATTAACTAAACCTCAAAATTTAATTTCTGAATAAAAATCTTAGAAAATAAACAGATAAAAAGGTGAAATTAAGTTAAAGGAAATAGTAATTGATAACAACAGACTTTTCCCCCCTCCTTTCTTCTTATAGTCATATTTTCTTTAATTTTTTTTTTACTTTGCAAAGCACTTAAATGATTATTATGCATTGAATTTGAACATTCTTTCCTGTTACGCTGTTTCATCATTTGCAAACTAAACATAAGATGTTTATACCTTTGTGAGGCAATAGGTAAAATACGAATAATTTATTTTCACTTTTCACAGAATTAAAAAAATGAAAGTAATCATAGATATATCTACATAAAATAGGAATTTAGTTTCTGAGAAACATTATGCTTTATTAAATAAAAATACATAAGTTAATAATATTTATAGTAAATAAACTTTATATTCTGTATTTCTGAGAAATAATTATATAATATCTGGTTACTATTTTATGAAAAGATGTAAAATATTTTTGAATGAACCAAAGAAAATTTATTATAAATAACATTAGTAAACATAATGATAATTATATTTGGTAAATAATTATAACTTCATGAAATAATAATTTACCTGCCAACTAGATCTGTTGTAGATACACCAGCAGTTCTTTTGCACTCTCTGAAAAAAAAAATTTTTTTTTTAAATCTTTTTATCAGGATATTTATACCAATTTATTTTCTATTAATTATTCATTTATGAATTTTGAAAGCTCAATTCAAAATGTAATTAAAATTATGAATTCATTTATGAATTTTAAAATGGGGAGGGGAAGGTAACTTTTTCACAAGTATTAAATTCACAACACAGATTATTTTTTTAAAAACTGAAAAGCAGGGCAGATTGATGTGCTTTGTTACTGGTAAAGATTTCCTCTTTTTTTTTTCAATGGACAGGCAATAATAATAATAAAAAAATACAAATAACATAATTTCAAAACTTACTTATATCTTCCTGCTGCTTTAACATAGCGATAAGTGTCTTTCCCGTCAGCATCCAGAGTAATATCATCTATAAAATTGAAAAACCAAATTATCATAAATATAATAAATAAATTTTAGAAGCATGAGATATTGGACAGTCTCTTTGAAATAATAAATGTCTTAAAAACAATAACATCGAAGGAAGATATAATTTAAGATTTACCAGCATGGACACAAAAGTCACAGTTATATTTGTCTAAAGTGTCAATTGTAGTTATATATGGTGCACCTTCCACAACCTAAAAACATAGAAAAAACTTTCTTCATTAAATGTTCTTTACAGAACCTGGCAAGTTAAGTATTACTTTTAATAATGTATAAAAAATAATTATCTTTGAAGCAAGTTCATTAATAATTTATATTAGTAAGCAGGCCCACAAGTTACAAATAAGGATCTTTATAGCTCCTATGATTATATGTTTTATCAGAGGAAATCCAGTGTCTTATAAATAAATGGCGATAAGAAAACATTTTCACAATTCTTTGAATAATTTAAAAATCATTGATGCATTCATCTGCACAATTACATTATCCTAAGACAGTGTACCAAATTCCTTAATTAGAATATACTCCCATTGAATTGCAAATGAGTAATTTTAGAGCCCTATGGTTAAATGTAATACTAGAAAAGAGCCAGAATCAATTATTTATATATTCATTTGTTTAATTACAGTGCTTTAAGACAAATGAATAATTTAAAGAATGCACCCATTAATAAAAGAATTTTTAATAACTGAGAATAAAGCATTTATAAAACTTCAATTAAAAAAACGAATTTCATATGATAAAGATACCAGAATTTTGCTGTTATGTTTAATTTATTTCTAAAGACATAGTTTTGCATAATTGGCATTCATCCAAATTGAATAATAAAATGTACTTGGATTTTCAAGGTCTTCATCCTTTATGCCAATTTTCTGAACTTAACCAGTTTCACAAAGAAAAAAAAAGTTTATTTTGCATACTGAGCTCACAAACAGATAATTCAATTTATTTCACAAACTATTCTGAACAGCAATGTATAAATATTTTGTGATTTTTTCCTCAAGACACGAAGGAATTTTTATTTTTTGCTGTCAGTATAAATGAACCTAATATGGAGCTGAAAGAGGAATTCTTTCAAGTAACATTTTACTGATTTGATATTTATATATATTACTCTAAGAAACAACTGGATTATTTTAAAAAAAGTAAAAATACCAATATATTATAAAATATATTAAAAAATTTATTTGTAATTTATCAGATTTTATAATATTGTTACAAGCGGGCGAGCGGCACGAAAACTCGCCAAAGTTGGCCACGTTTGGCGAGGAGCCTCGCGCCAGCTTGATTGGTTTGGCGAAAGGAATAATCTAGTAGCCGCTAGATTGTGCGCGATGTTTTGAGAATTTCCACGAGACTCAGGTGCACGCGCTTCTCGGCTATATATAGGACGAGTAGCCGGCGTGAGTTAGTTAGTTGCTATAGTGATTTGATCGAGTTAGTTGAGAGTTTGCTCTGATATAAAAAACGTCTCGCTGGATTAAAGGATTTGTGAGCTGTGTTTGCGTTTGCTGTTAACGCTGTGTTATTGAGCTCGCTGTGATTAACTGTTGCTGTGCTATACGATAGCTGTTTGGTAGTCCGTTTTTATCGTGCGTAAGACTTGAATTTACGCTGTAATTAACTGTTGACTGCTGAATTGTACTTATCTAAAATTTTTACTTTATCAATTATCCTGTAAATAACTGTAAATAGCTGTAAATAAATTTGTTTGTGCTGTCCTCATACAAAGTCCATTCAATCCGAACCCGCTACGCTAAAAACGTAACAATATATAACTCAGTCTTTAATTAAAAAAAAAAAACTCATTCATTTTATTGCCTATAATTTTTCAAGTAACCTCACTACTTAAACCACTATTTGTTTAAATGCACAATAAAAACAGTTCTGGATTATCAAAATGACAAATAACATTTTTAGATTACAAAAAGGATTTTTTGCCTTTTCCAAAATAATATATAAATATTTTTAAATAATTTTATTTTTACTTTATAAATTATTTTGCACATTTTGTAACTTGCTTAGTGTATGACATAATTATCTTAAATTTTAATGTAGCAATATATTTAAATATTAAAGTTTCTTTAAAATTCAAAGTGTTCCGAAATTAAGAATAAAAATATTCAAAAATCAGTTTAAAAAATCCAAAATAGTACTTTTAAAAGTGATATTTGATAAGATAATTCTATAGCAATGGTAACTCAGTTAAAATCCTGATTTTGAAAATAATTTTGTACATAAATAATGCTTAGATTTCTGACAATTTTAAAAGATACTAATTATAACTCTAACATCCCAAATTGAATAAAGGATATATCATTTAATACATTTATAATAATTTTAATCATTTTTGAAATCAAACTAAAGTTTAGATAGCTCGGTAAAAAAAAAAAAAACTTGATTGGGAAAGATGGAATGATTTTAATTCTGATGAAAATCATTCCATCTTTCTTTATATAATTATATCAAGAATTACATAACTGAAAATTTGCTGAAATAAAATAAAAATGTGGTTTTTAAAAAATATTAGAGGTTTAAAATGATTTATAATGCTATAAATAAATTTAAAAATTCAGATATTGGTTATAATAAAATACAGAAAAAAATTTATGTCAGTAAAAATAACTTAAAGGATAGCAATAGTTATTGTATTTAATGAAACATGATTAAAATCTTACTTCATCTACCCATTTAACAGCTCGAACCATCTTATACCTTTCTTGTTCAGTGAATACAGGAGGACCTTTATGTCGAGTTATTTCCTCTGCAATACAAGGAAATAAAAGTAAACTAGCAGCATAAATATAGGATTTTAGTTAGCAAAATTAAGAAGCACTCAATATTTAAAATAATATACAGAAATATAAAAACATAACTTCCTTATAAAATTTGTAGTTTTTAGGTCATTGTGGAAGATTCCTTTTTTTTTTTTAAAAAAACCACTGGATGATATTAATATTCTCATTTCAAAAATCATTTTAGTTTAGATATCTCAGAATAATGGAATACTTTCCCTTAAATAGTTTCTCCTTCAAAGGTACCCCCCCCCCCATTAAAAAACAGCAGTGACAGACAGTATTTTTAAGGGATTGATATATAAAAGAGATTTTTTGCTTAGCTGATAGCAACCAATCAAGTGTATGATAGTACATCTATTGTATGCCCTTAAAAATGTATCGACAAATCCACCTGGACAAGTATCTCTAATGAACAAAGTACATGTCATGAGTATTCATTCAATCAATCAATGAAAGGAAGAGGAATTTAGCCATGATACCCAGAGGAATTTGGTGGCCTCAGTCACTTTATTAAAAAGGATTTTGTGATGTTTATAAACAGATAACATTATTATTGCAGTTAAATTATAAAAATATTATATAGAAAAAATATCAAACCAGTATTAATGTTGTATAATACTCAGTTAAATTGTAAAATTTATGTATTTTATTCTTTTGAGAAAGATAATTTTATCAGACAAAACAATATAGAATATGAATGAAAATAAAATGCTTTTATTAAAGAAAAAAAAAAAAGCTGAAACATTACTTTTGGGTAGGAATTAATTTGAATACAATTGTAAGGATAAGTTGGAACACTTTTAAAATAACGACTTAAAAGAAAGAAACAAAAAGTACTCGGAAAAACTAAAAAAGTTGAGTACTATAAAAAAAAGTAAAACTGTAAGAACAATTAGCAGAAAATTCATACAAACTGACTTAAAATAAAATTAAATATTCAAAGACATAAATAAAAACATTTGAAAGTGATAGAAATCAGCCCCCCCCCCCCAAAAAAAAATGTGGAATTCAAATTCCATTTGTAGTAGACCTTGCTTGTAATAATCATTTAAGACCGCAAGAACAGCACAAAAAAATATGCCACACAATATCAATAATCATTCATTTTAATTCAAAACAGAAATATTGTTATGATGCACAGGATTGAAAAAAAAAAAACTTTATAAAGTTATTATATTTCAAAAAGTTATCTAGATTAAAGAGTTATCAAACCTTTGTTTGATAAACTGTAATGAATAATCCACAGCAAAAAAAATTCATTAAGATATTGGATCAATCTTTTTAAGGATCAAAAGGTTTGTCGGACGGTAGCAATTTTTTTCTGGTTCCTCTTCATTAAAACTGTTTGCATACTATATGCCCCATCTCTTAAATTCATCTGTGCAGGATAAATAGTTTTTTTTTTTCCATAGTTTTCCTAAAAAGTCTCCTAATTGGCATCAATGCCTTTGTGATATTTGAATCAGAATTACCCACTGGATAATCAAAACAAAATCTTCAAACCAAATCAATAATTGATCAGTAGAACCTATTGAATTTTTTGTATATAAATATGAAAGATCAAGCTATTTTGATTAGTACAATTGACTGTTCATTACATCTGTAATCACTACAAGTGATAATAAATGCAGCTCAAAATTTCAGCATTATTTCTCAGAACTTCAAAGCATTATACAAACAAAACTTATGAAAATAAATAAAACTTATAAAAATAAATGATGAATTAAAATTGAATAAATTTTACATTTGTTATTCCCACTTCAAATAAGTTTGAAAATTATAACCATAGCTCAATTAATAATAGTATTATTTTAGTAAAAATGTCAAGAATCATATTAACATACCATCAGTGTGAACACCAACAATTAAATAATCTCCCATAGCCTTAGCCTGCAACAATAAACAGATAAATATTTCAAAATTTAATACAGCATAATTAAGGATAAATATAACAACAGATTGCACACCAGCTGCTCAATTAAAAAGAAAATTTTATATCCTAACAGAGCTTTTCATGTTAGTATGACAGCTCACAAAATATATGTGCCAATACAAGCCAAATTTACCAACTTTAAATTGTATTTAAAAATAGAGAAAAATAGAATTTATAGACACATAAGATTAAGGAATTTTATGAGCACTGAGCATCTTAGTAATTGATATATTTATAGGAAGGTGATATTTTAAGAAAACATTAATAAATGGCAAAAAATGATGTAAGATAACAGAAAATGAAACAGAATTATGTTTTAAGAACTATGTAAAAAATAAAATTTGCTTATACTAAGGCTTTCAAGAAATCAGTGGTCACATTTAGAAGCCTATATATTAGGCTGACACATAATTATACTCTTTATGTAGACAAAAAAGTCTTCCCCATCATTTATTTATTATTATTTTTTACACGTTCAGTATCTAAGCAGTTTACTCAAATTTACTGATGCATTTTCTTAAATTTTTTAATGTAAAAAATAAACATAGTATCAGTTACAAATTCTGAATATTTGTCAAAAACCATAGTGTATCAGCTTTAAAAGTCAAAATAACCTATCACTTCATTTGTTCTCAAAAGTTCAGATGGACTATTATACCATCCCATAAAAGCAAAATGTTTAAATATAATGAAGTTAAAAAATATTTCCAATGGCAAACTTCTTAGGTCATTATGCATAAACTAAAAATTTCCCATAATATATATAAACCAAAAATTTACTAGATAAAGTTCTTGACACAACTTAATCTTTCCATTTTCAATCATTTAATTTCTTTAAAAGAAAAATTGAAATTTAATAAAATATCGAATCAACATAATAAAGGTAAATTTATTTTAAACTTTATTCAAGTTTCCCCCAATCGTTAAACTTGGATTTACAATAAAATGTGTTGTAAATTACTATTTTAAATGAAACTTCTAAGAGTAATTTTAAATAATTTTCTAAATGAGAAAAATTTCTTGTTTACATATGATTTATTGAATCATGACTATCCACTTGACATCAAATCATATTAACAATTTTGATCGCCAAAAAGGAAATGTAATCTTGGAAATAACTACTGCCCTTATTTAGAAAATTTTTGAGCATTTAATGCAATTTGTTAAGAGTGAATTTCAGGACAATTTAAATTAAATAAACAAACACACAAAAGAAACAGAAATAATTATAAAACATTAAAAATTATGGATCAGAAAAAGAAAAATTCTAATTCCTCATAGATAAAGGGTATGAAAACTGGAAACTAATTGTTCAAACTTAGCCACTATCTCTCATTTAATCAAAACTCTGTCGAATCTGATATCAAAGAAGTTATTTCATAAAGTCTTATAAATGACTTTATTTTTCTCAAATTGTCATACTTTTAGTCTTCTCACTTGACCATATGAACTATTTATGAAATACACAAAAATTTTTACACTAAAAAATAGGTATTTTAGTTATATTTTTAGATGTGTAATATGAACATAATTTTATTAAATAACAAGAATATTTCTTGCCCTTATGCAGTCATAAAAGTTTTGTTTCTTTTTATGTAAATGGGTATAGATAGTTAACTTTAAATTTAAATATTATATTTTTAAGTAAATTAATAATTCAGCATATATTAACTTTTCTAATTTTCAGACCATAACATCATGAAACAAATTATATATGCATATATGAAGGGGCAAAAGACGATCGATTTTTCTATATAAATGATGCTAAGACAAATAGCAAAGAATGTTAACCCCCCAAAAAGTTTATTAAATAAACTATGATAAATAATTATTGCTAAAATATTTATACACTTTTTGAGACTATTTCTCTTCCAACTAGTTTCAAACTGCAATACATTTTCTAGTTTCTATCTTTGATAATAATGCTAACACACTTTTTATTGGATATTAAAGAAATGTTATGAACACCCATCCTATTCTACAGTTAAATAAAAAGACATCATAAAAAACACCTGCAGCTCAGATACACAAATCTATCTACAGAGAGTACATGTCACATCTAATTTCTTTCCCATAAATGAATCTTTAACTGTCTTCTCCACAAATATTGAGCAATCTTTTACAAAAGTCAAGGTATGATTAAAAAATATTGAAGGAAAACAACTTCTTTACAGTGCCAACTGTTTTTCCCCTCCCCACTAATTATTATCCTCTTCAGTTAAAGAATGTTTCTTTTAAATAATATTAGAAAGGGAGAAAAATAAATGAAGGAAGAAAGGAAACAAAAAACAAAATAATTAAATAAAAATAAAACAGAGAGATGGGAAAAGTAAAAGCATTGTGTGGGGGAGAAGGAAGAATTGTTTTTCTTCCATTAAGATGTTTCCCCCCCTCTAAAGTAATTGATCCTTGAGGTACTCCCAAGGCCCACAAATGTGTCAAGGACTGTCACAGCAACAGCGTGTGGCAGATCAACAAAAGAACTTCAAACATGATTAACAAATAATAATATAATTATAGATACTAATAAAAAAATTGAGCTCCTAAGCACTAAAATTCACATATAGAAAAAAACTAAAAAAAATAAAAAAAAAAAAAAAATTTGGATTATACAAAATATTTAAGACAGATTTATTTTTCAAAAGAAGAATACAATAGGAATTATAAAAAAGAAATTTTTTTTATTTATTTTAAAGAATTAAGACATTTTGAACCAAGAGCACCTTGGAAAGAAAAATAAAATAAAATTACAGTTTTAATTATTATAGTATCTAAAATTCTTTTCATTATTGGAGATTTTCAGTCCATTTTCAATAAATTATTAATAATGATTAAAACCTAATATAAGTTAGCATGAAATAAAACTCTTATGATTACAGCATGAAATAAACTTCTCACACAATAAAGATGTCCCCAAGTATAATTGATATGGTTACAATTCTTAAAACACTAACATTTTATTCAAAATTTTAAGAAATTTCAAAATAATAAAAAAGTTTAATTATATAGTAAAATCTGAACTTCTTAAAGCAACTTGTTTACTTACTTGTCTAAGTTGGTTTGCATGCCCAAAATGAACCATGTCATAGCTATAAAAAATATTAATTTAGACATAAATATATATAATTACTAATAACATGTTTCAATAATAGAAATAGGCCAAGAAACCAGAAAGAATTTATGGATATGATAACAAGTCTACAAAGAAAAATACAGAAATTTTATTTGAAAATAATATCTACACATTTTCACATAATATATTTCCTTATTACAAAACTATCTAAGTTTTATGATATAATTCAATAATGACTGCTATAAAGAAGGGTAGGAAGTGGGAACACTGCAACTAAAAATAAATTTAATGTTAAAGAATTTATTTAAATTAAGTTAGTCATGCATTGTAATCACAGCTTTTTGTTGCATTAGTCAGATAAGTAAATATGCACATAATTTTTCATGATTTGGAAAGTAACTGTTTAATTAAGATAAGGTATTCTTATCATATGATTAAAATACAGTATTCTTATACATATATATATGAAAAATTATGTGTTTTAATTTTTTAAACTTCTTTGATTAATTTTCTTTAGAAGTATAAATTTGCTTTTGATGTAGTTATCATTAAAAAAAATCTAATAAGCTCAATTAAATTAGACTAATTATTAAGTTTTTTTTAACAAAGTTCTAATCCTTAAAATTTATAGAATGTTTCAATTTTTCTGAGATAAATTAATCTTGTTGCAGAAATGGGAAAAAATAAATACATAAATATTTTTCAAAACAATAAATGACACTTATCCAATTCAGATAGTATAGAAATCAGATTTTCTAGTTAAAAGCATCTTTATAAAATTAACTGATTATCTTTTAAAAATATCGAATTAAAATGTTACAATTTTAAAAGCATGATAAATTTAGAGGTGCTATGAGGACCTTTCTCCAGACTGATTACAAGGGCTCAATTTAAAGAAACGATGCCAATTAATTTATTTGACCTTCAATCATTTAATAAAGGGGGAATAATCTAAGAAGCAAATCAAATGTAACTTAGACACTTGAAAATCTATAAAACACACACATAATTGATTCCAAAATTTTATTCTTACCATCCATCACACCAAACACGAATAGGTTTTTCACGGTTGCCATTATTGGAAGATTCAGACATGCTGTATCCGTTTCCTTCAGGAGTTAGCCCGTTCATCTTGGTTCAGCACTTCTCTTATCAAAAAGACAGGGAGTATCTTGTCGATTCATTAAATACACTACACACTTTCATCAACAAGGTCATCAAATTTTCCTGCTTTGTTTACCAAGCAACTCAGAAGTGTTGCCATATTTCAGTTGTTAATAGTTAAATATAATCAAGTTAATCAAATGACAGTTGAATAATGGTGCTGCAAAAATTTCAAATATCAAAACAAATATATTTCATATTTCATTATTTAAAAATTATGGATTATAATCTATAATATAAATTTTAAAAGCAAATGTTTAAGTAAGTTGAACTATTAAAACTTTTACTTGTATTAATTCCAATTTAACTGTAACTTTTTAAGATTGTTTTGTTTTATTCCGAATTAGAACTTTTTTCTCTGAAGTTGCCTGCTGACATTGTTATTGCACCTATCTTTGAAATATACAGAATGCATATTCCATTTAGAAGTATCAAATTATATTCTTGCGATGATTAACGTTCTTGAACAATTAGTAGAACACTTTTTTTATTGTTTTTTTATTTCAACAGGAAATCTATGAAACAAATAATTTGTATAAATTGAAAGTTTTGTAAAATTCGAAGATAAATGAAGATTCTAATAATGCCAATCGTTAGATCAAGTATTAGGAAGTCATCTTTGTGTTCTGTCATTTTGTTCTTCATTTTTTGTTTTGCTCTTTTTGTATTGTGTATCAATAAGGAAATATTTTGCCAAGTTTTAGATTTCAGAGGTAAATTGAGTATTCTGTTATCATTGTATAAGCCATTATATATATCCTTAAATATCTTTATTATGCCTATTTTAATAAAAAAATTTTGACCAAAAAATTTTCTTAAAAATATTTATTAATGATTCTTTGAAGGATTACCTTTTAATTGAAATGAAAATATTATCATACCAAAAACTTAATATCTTACATTGAAAGAACAATGATAATAATATGTTAGACTTCAGAAGTGGCGTCAATTTTATCTGATAGTCAACTTGAAATGATAATGTGTTTATTGTAGTTTAATACAAATTTTAAAGTCTTTTCCCAATTATTTTATTTGGTTTGTTTATTTTATTAATAAATGTCTATTTTGCTTCACTGGACATTCATTACATTATAATATATACCTGAAATGCTATTACATAATTAGAATTTTCAAGTCCAAAATATGGTGAATAGCTAGCTAAAAAGATTTCATGCATTTTTTTAAAATAAGAATATTAATTTGGTTATTGTTGAGTCCTTTAACTGACGGTTGATAACATTTCATTTTCAATTATTTTTTTCTTCTTAGCTATGAAGCATCTATGGCTTGCATTCATTATATTGATAAGGTGTAAGTGGAACCCTTTTTTAAATAAAAAATCACAAAAAAGAGTGGCTGATAAATAATACAAAAGTATGAAAATTGTAGAGAAGTCCAATATGATTTTTAGCATTTATTATAAATTAACTAAAGCCATTAGAATTACAATATAATAATTATAGATTAAGATAATCTGAATTAGTATCACAGTCTTTTAGCAAGCTCCAGTTAATTCTTGATAGTTGACATTTTTTTTTGCTGGGGGGCATTTTTGAGGAGTTAAGGTAGAAATTAATTAAAATATCCAATTTTTATCATAATTTCCTGAAAATTATCTTTTGGATAAGAAAATGATATTTTTATAATTGTACATAAAATATACTTCAAATCTAATATTTAATCTGCAGAAAGAGTTAAAAAAGAAATGAATTATTGTGATGAAGTCATACTTCAAAATAACTAAATCCTATTAAGTCCAATTATGCTATTAGTGCAACTGTTTCAGTTAAACATCTTATAATGATAAAAGTAAAAAAAAGCAGTTAAGATCTATTATAAAGATTTTAATGCTTCAATATTAGTTTCATGATTATATTTTTGTCTATGTATTTTCATCTTTTTTAGATTTTTTTCTTTTCTTTTACAGATACAAGAACCTTACTTCTGATATTCTTTAGTGTTGTTACTATTATTTCCTCCTCTAGTATTATCAATGTGCTCCTTTTGTTTGGATTTGAATATTTTCTAAATGGCGAAAATTCAAATGTATTCAAACGAATTTGTGAATATCTAATGGCTCATGAATATCTTTGTATTGCCATGTGTGTGGATATATTTTGCTTCTTTTCATGCATCTATATGGAATTACAGGTTTGTAAATAAATATACATTCTCTTTAAAAAAATTTGAATACAAATTGTACAAATGTACACTTATTGGGTATATTACATTGGTCTTTTGGCTCAGCTTTACTGTACGGTCACCCTTGGCGACTTTTTCAAAAGTTGGCGATAAATAATTTTTTTTGGCAACCTTGGCTATAAATAAATTTTTTTTTTGGCAACCTGCCGAAAATTGGAATTTCCCCAGAAATTGAGTTTCCCCATTTCGAACTTCGGTGATATATGGTGAAGTTGATTTTGTCTTAGCTACCACGTTCTTTGAATTTTATTGTGATGGCTGCATGGGGAGAATGATGTTATGTGGTATGATGAGCATGTGAATTTAAGGTATTTGTATGGATTGGATGAAAGGAAAGAGACGTTTGATTTTTGTATGAAAGCGGGGTTAAATGTCCGAAATGTAATAAAGATATGAAAATGGTTGCAAGGAAAGATGTTAGTGATGGTTATGAATGGAGGTGTAAATCTAAGGTGAAAGGAGAGGAACATGATGTTAATAGGATTGTTCTAATTTTTTGATGCTAATATGCCTTACATTTCTTATTTCCTAACATAACCCATAAAAGCTTTGCACTTTTATTTTGTTACAATCCAGAAGTTCGTTATTCCTCTCCGAAACTTTTCAGCCATTTTCTATGCTCTGTTTTCATTGGTTCTTGCTTCAAAGTCGCCAGAATGGCGAATTTTGGCGGGATTTTGAAAAACTCGCCAAGGGTGACCGTACAGTAAAGTTCTACCTGGTCTTTTTATATTCTGGCATATCTTTTTATATTCTGGTATTTTTGTACCAGTTATATCCCAGCAATGAAAAAAAATATAGAGAGATGTCAAATAACTAGCAAATTAATTGTCAAGATATCATGTTTGTCATAGCTAAAATTTGTCTGTGTTCACTAATGACAAGTGGGTTAAAGTGAAGATTAGTGTGCCTCCTCGAGTTTTTCACCAATATGGCAATTCAATAATATATTCTTCGAGCAACCCTAATGTTGTTTTAATACTTTTAACAATGGTTAAATTGAACATGAAATACAACTATTTTTTGAAAAATGTTAAATTAAAAATAATAAAAAATATCTATCAAAGATATTAATTTTGTTCTTTATTATTATTAAAAGTTTTTTTTTCGCAACTTTTAAGATACTGCAATTTTAGTTTTAATTTGAACACAAACAGAATATATTTATTCTTTTTCAATATGAGCTTTAAAAAATCTTCCGAATTCGTATTTTACAAAATTGTCTGCATTCAGTCCGTTGCAATGGAATTCTTCGCAGTTTTGGTGATTCTTTTTTAAACCACTTTTACCGATGTATTAAGGCAAATGTCGCTGTTTGACATGCTGATAATACACAATTACCTAACATTTATTATATACAATGTAATTATGCATATTTTGTTTAATTCAAATAAATTTTTCTTTTCAAATATTGTTTTTAAATCAACCTGTATTCATTCTTCAATCTACTGATTTTATCTGTGCTAGATTATTCAGGGACTTCTTTATATGATATTATTTTGATATGAAAATCTGAATACTTTCTTTGTATTGTTACTTTTTTATACATGCAATGCTGAGAAAGTTTTGTAATTGTCAAAAAAAAAAAAAAAAAAAAAACCCGCTTTAAGATTTTTATGAGTTTTTACATTTTAGACATCCTTGAGATTGGAAAACTTATTTTTGGAAAATGTTGCTTTATCAGACTGTGACAAAAATAACTCAAAAACACTTCAAGCTAGATGGTTGAAATTTGGTATACGGTTTTTATGCTGCACTTACAGATTTCTAACAAATTTTGAGTTATATATGTTCAAAGGAAGTCCATTTGTTCTTCCATTTGCATATAAATTAACATGATAGTTACAAAATAAAGAGGGCTATAGAGATAAAATTTGGTAAACATATATAAAAGGTATAGCATAGACACTTATCTAATTTTGAGTCAAATCTAATGATAGGTTGATTGTCTGCCTGCATTTTCAGAAATATGTAAATGTGATAATTCAAAAACATAGTGACCCAAATTTTAAGTATTAATGCTTGACTTGATTGTTTTTCCCCTTGTGTCTGCTTGTAAATCTGAAAACCATTGTATAATTGTTTGTAACAAAATTTGAGCTGGAAATAAAAAATTTAAAATTTTTGACAAAAGTTGTCAATCAGAAACAAAATCTCAATCAATCCTTGATTTCATTCATCATATTAAAAACAAATTGAAAAATTTTATAGGTGAGCATTCTGTATTAATTTTTTTCACAATACTGACTATTTTTGTCAAGGTAAAAATATTTTTGGATTTCACATGTACTTAAAAAAATGATAAAAACAGAATTAATTAAAAAAATTACTTAGAAGTAGTGTAACAAAGGTCAAAATTTATTTTAGCCAGATCATATAATGAAAGATCAGGATCTGAAATTTCAGTTTGGTTATCCTTTGTTATAATATTTTTGTATTAATTGTAAGTACAATAAAAATGAACTCTTTAATAAGAAAATGACCCTTGATTATTTTGCAATTGAGTAAAGAGTTATCCAAGATTATCTTGGGAATGACACACATTAATAAAAGGAGAGAATTGGTTGCTTTTGAATGCATTTGAAATTTAGAATTTTAATTAACTGGAAATATTAAACAAATTTATTTTAATATATTGATATTCATTATATAGTAATCATTTTTAAACCAGTTTTTATTATTAGTTTAATTTTATTTAATGTCTTTTTTTATGTATTTTATAGTTAAATTTGGCTCACATTCTCATCATCTTTTCTGCCAGTATACTTTTTGCCTGCACAATTGTAGTAAGTTTTTTTTATTGCAATCTAATAACTTATTACTATATTACCTCCTTGATACTGAATTTATTATTTATTTTTATTTAAATGCTGAAGATTTTGTGTGCGTTTAAATTGAAGCATTAGAAACTATATATTGTCCAATATTTTCAGTATGCCGAGGATTGAAAAAAAGAAACTATTCCTAAAATGAACACATTTTTTAAAAGGTGTGTAAAACGAGCTGAAAAGTAATTCAATACATTTCAGACAAAGATTGATCTTACACACAGGACACATATTATTATAGAAACCTGTTCTTAATACCACAGATTAGTGCTAGTTTTGGCATTGTGATAATGAAAAGAAGGTGCCATGTTTTAGAGAAACCCTTCTAAGATGTAGCTCTGGGTGCACTTCTTTAAGAAACATATATGTTCTTTTATTAAGCCATAATAGTTGTAGGCCAAGCTAAGTAATTTTTTATTGTATTTTCCAAAATTAATAATTTTTTTTTGAATAATATTGTTCTTAAATCTTCTGTTTTAAAGTCGTAAGTATATGTATAAGTTCCTTTTGGAGAATGAAAATTATTTATGAACATTTTCCATTCAATTTGTATCTCTTTTCCAGCCATTGCGTAGATTATCTACGGTTACTGCTCCACACTTCTATAATTAAACATGATTTTGTTATATTTTATAGACTTTTTACTACTGCTGCTGATTATTTTTAAAAAAGAAACTTATATGGTTACTTTGGAGAAATCTTAATGTTTTTTCTTTGTATTTATTTTAAATATTTTTACGTAACTTTTTCAAAATCACACATGGAATTTTTAAGGTGTACAGTAAAATATAAATATAGTGAATGTGGTTAATCAATAATTATATTAATCTTGATTACAGAAAATTTTTATATTTTCCTTTAATTATAAACAGTATGTCAGAAAAATTAGTTATGCTATTTATTTTTTATACTAATTTTTTTTTAAAAAGCCTTTTTCTGTCTAGCTGTAAAATAGTAAAATTTTTATAACCATAAAATATTGGAATACTAAATGTAAAAAAATAAACTTGAAACAAAAAGAAATGCATTATAAGGTTTCAAAGCTAATGTATGTAAAACAACATACTAAGGTTGATCTTATTTATAAAAGCTTGATTATATATTAGAGTTTATTATTTAAATAAGCTCTAATATTGCTAATTTAATATTGAATTTTATCATAAGTGAAAAAGGGTTCCAGTTTAGTAAAAATTTTACCATTAGCTTTTAACTGCTGCTAATACAATTGAAATCTTAGGAAATCAGAAATAAAAAATTGATAATAATTCAAAGATATTTGTGTTATAATATATATAGTTATTGCTAATAAAAAGATGCAATTATTATATATATATAATAAGATTTAATGTTTTTGTGTTCAATATGTTCTATTAACTTAATTGCATCTTTTTTATTTCATATTTTATGTATATGCATTAATGTTATTGCTCCGAAAGATCTTGTAATCCATGTGAGAGATATAAGGTATTAGTCTTGTGTCTGCATGAAATTTTGTGAAAAATATGAAATTGTTTTTGGTTAAAATGGTTTATTAATAATGCAGGAATAACTAATATGCTTTATTTCTTAAAATAATCTGGTATAATATTTTATTTTTCTTGTTTAGTGGACTGACTACGATGATGTTGATCTTGCTTCATCTCAAAACATGGAGAAAAGCATTGGTGCTACATGGGCTATTGGAGCTTATTCAGCTTTTTATAAAAAAATTCTTGTTGGTAATTCTTTCTAACGTATTTCAAGATGGTATATATATATATATATATATATATATATATATATATATATATATATATATATATATATATATATATCTTCTACATGGTTTTTGATAACTGAAATATATTACTTTTTTTGCTTAATTTTTTAAATTTAAATATAATTAATTTAATTCTGATTAAAAATGATGTTAAACTAATGTATCTGAATTTTTTTATTCTATGATTTGTTTCATACATATTACGGAGAGAGATAAAAATAGTTTCTGAAAAATTTATTTCTAAAAAGCTTATTATGAAAAAAAAAAAGTATTTGGAATGATATTTATTTTTCAACTTTTTTTGTTGTAATTTTGTAATATTTGCTAATTAGGTTGGTATAATAATCCAACACCATCCTCTCCTATTTCATCCCTCCCTTTTGAAAGTTTAAATTTGAAAGAGGTGTTCAATTTTCTAAACATTTTAGCAGGGATAGAGATATATATGATGAAGTACCTCAAAAAATTAAACAAATTAAATTGTCACTGAAGAGAACTTAATTACATTGGATATCATACATTGATTTGGTTGATTGCACAAACTATTTTGCCATCGTAGAAATGGGTGGTATTTAGTAAATAATTTCATATTCCCAGAGGGCTTGAAATATATTATTTGCTGATTGAAAAAAAGAAGAAGAAAAAGAATATAATCAAAGAAGCCTAAATAGAGAGGTAGCAATCAACTTTGAATGGAAACAGAAAAATATGCAAAATGATCATTTTTTCCTGTTAGTATTTGTAGTCTGCTATGGAAAAATAAAATAAATAAATAAAAAGAAAGCATTAGTTTTTAAACTAATTTTGCACAATGAGCCTAACACTTGATGCTAAATTAGATGTTATTGATATACAAAAGCAAATAAAGACTATACAAAGCCATCATTGTTTATCAAGATCATTTAACAAAGCTAAACACTTTAGCATCAAAACAAGCAGAATAAATAGCTTGTGAATTAAGTGAAGCATTTTTGACATTTAAAGGAACATAATTATTATATAGCAGTATTGGCTTAGATTTTTCTAATTGCACTGTAGATGAATTTAAATCTTTAAGACCAGAGTTTAAAATTGTAATCTATAAGCTACACCATTGTCACAGCCAAGCCTCAGCTGAATTAGAATTAATATGTTGAAAGTATAGCTATTTCACAAATTATTCTGTTTAAAAAGTCTTCTAAAGTAAGAAGCTTTGAGAAAAGTTTTTGATAATGATAAAGCATGAAGATTGAACTATGAAATATTATAGTCTACAAGAAACCAATAAAACAAAAGTAAAATAATATAAATATAGAGAAAATGAAATCTTCGATATTGAATTTCAAATTATCATGTGAGAACATTATTATTTTTAAGTCATTATTTGCCTTAATTAACTTAAGTCATTATGCAATTTAAACTGGTTTGAAACAATCATGACACTTCTCTATCAGTCTCTATGCCTCCCCCCTCTATATGTAATGATAATTTTTTAAACTTTCATTTTCAATTTTTCGAGCTGGAAAACAAAGTTTTGGAGCTCAACCAATTTTAAGATTAAATAACAGATAGAGATCATAGTTCTTTTAATAACGCATCTGCTGTCAGTGAAGTATACGTAAAAATAACACAATACTGGTAATGGCAGGTCAACGTTTTAAAAACGCATCTGCTTTCAAAGAAACATACATAATAATAAACCAATACTTGTAAAATGCATTTGCTTTCAAAGAAGCATACATAATAATAATAATGCCATACTGATAAAAACAGGTAAAATATTTTTTGCCTGTATATTCTGGAGACATCAGAACCTCCTAACCAAAACAACATGATCTCACATGATTATAAAAGAAACACACACACACTGATATTGGGCTGAAGGAAAAATTTGGTTTCTGATATGTCGACTTTACTAAAGATAAAATTTGAGATGTAATTTTTGTAGTATATTTTTATTACTTTTTAGAATAACTTGGAGACATTAAAACTCATATTTTATTGACTCATTTAAACTACAACCTTGAAAGTATTTGTAAGTTTATGAAACCTAATGCCAGTTAAAACGAAATTACACGTTTCCAACTTTTCACTTCTAATGTATGTGGTTTACAATTCTATCCATTTATAAGTTACTATAGACATAGGTCCAAAATCCTAAAATTATAAAGTAATTTATAACATTGTATGATTTTGAATTTTTTTATTTCATAGATATAACTTTACGAATGTCAGAATTTGAAGAAAAGAATGGTATCACGTTATTGGTCAAGAAGCTAGTCATTATTTGCCCTTTGTCATGCAATGCCAATGGTAGTTTGGATGGTAAAGGAGGAAATATAAAGTATGAAGGGACTCTGAGAGGACTAAGTGACGATGAAGGTGGAAACAATAATAGGCATTTAAAAACAAATGTGTATAAACTATGTGATCCAATTGTAAGTGTATTGTGGATAATTTTCTTAATCTCTTTAGAGATTTTATATGTTTTTAGAATGAATCAGGATATTTATTATTTAAGACAATTATGAATGTTAGAAGATTTTTAATTATATTTTTATGCATTTAAAAAATAATAAATTTAAAAAAATCTAAAACCATATATTTTTTACATGCTTTCATGAAAAACTCTTATAATTCAGTACAGAATAGAAACTGAATTTTTGTGAATAAAATCATATATTTAACTAATTATAAATTGTAGAAAAATTAGAGAATAATCTTTTTTTAAAAATTGTGAATTTCATATTATTGCTGTTATATCGAAATGTCATATGTGAATAATCACATTTAACTACACGTTTTGATGTAGCAGTTAAAATTTTTTGATCTATAAATGTAAAAGGTTTATTAATCAAGAAATAATTTAAGAGGGTATAACTTATCAATACATCTTTGTGCATTTTTTGGGGATATTTTGATAATATAGTAACAATTTTATATTTCACAAATAAAAAATAAATAAAATGAACTCTTGTATTTTGCTGCAATTCGACAAGTGAGTTCTAAAATGCTCCTGATGGCATATTAAGTTTTTATTTCTTTTAATTAAGTGAATAAATTGATAGAATTTATGTAAAAAATTGTAAATTATGTAAATGATAGAATTTGTATTTTTTATTCTTAAAAATATTACTTTTTTTATGATCAGTAGAAAATTAAAAATCATTTTCTACAGTTTTGGCATTTTTTTTTTCTTTTCTGCAGATCAAAATTAAATCACTTTACATTTCATGCTCTGCACTTGTGAAGTATTTATTTTATTCATTTCTTATTGAGTTTAGGAATATCAAATGACATTTAAATTAATGAAATAAAAAAAATGTTATTATAACCAAACTATCATTTTCAAAATTATTTAATTTAAAAACTCAAAATAGTTGAAAAAAAAATTGAAACTTTTTATGATCTTTAGAATTTTTTTTCTAGAAATATTGTTGACATGATGTTAGTTTTAAAAGCTAATTGACTGCTGTTTTTTTTTTTTTTTTAGTATGGAGCATATTATATTTTATATTTATTTAATTGAATTTAATTTATCAATTTGTTAAAAAAGTAATTTTATGCTATTGTCCTGAATAAAACATATTTATCTTGTATGCATTTAATTCTGAATATCAAAAAATTATTATCATTAATAGGAATTACTATAACTAATATAAAAAATAACTGATGAAAACCAGTAATTTAAACTATATATTTCTACTCAATTTATAGATTTTTTTGTAATGGACAAATGAATTTTTTCCTATGAATTTGAATGGAATGGATTTTTGTTTTAAAAATAGTTTGTTTTCTGTTTTACTATTTATGCTAGGTCTAATATGATGGTTATGCTGTTGTTTCTCTATTTTATCTTGAGTTGCTTTTTGTGATCAATTTGTGCTACTGAAACATTGGCCCCAACCCTCCCTTTAATCTAGCCATGTGTAGATATATCTTGTAAATTTTTAAATTAATTTTATTAAAAAAATTGTAAGTTATAAAACTTAATCATTCCAAGATAGGGATAGTTGACTTCAAACAAAGCAGTGGGCATGCAAATAAAAAAGAACAAAATTAATATGCAGTGTTAAGATTTATATTATTCTTTTATTCATTATTTAAAAAAAATGGCACTGAAATGCATTGCTGAAAATACAAAGAAAGTATTCTTGTATTTTCAGGATCATATATCCAAAAGTAATTAGAAACTAAAAGAAGTAATGCTTTGTAAAAATGTAACTTTTTTCTAAAATTTTTCTTTTGTGTTTGTTTCTGTATAATTTTTATTCTTTGTTATAATTTATATCTAAAAATATTGTTCTTTTTTATGTAGATTAGTAATCTTTTATTTATTTTTAAAGAATTGTTTTACTTTAATTAATAAAGATAATTATCACTCTTAGTAAGTAATTTAGGTTACATTTTTCTCTATATTATTCCTTATACATCCTAGATGTAGGGCATATCAGGGAACCTTGGGGGCATTACAAAAATATTTAAAAATAAAATTAAAAGGCTTTTTTGAAATAAGTGTATTTATGATGTAATTACTGAAGTTTTAATAGATATGTTCATTTCAAGCAATTCTTCATTTCACTCCATGTATTTATAAGTTTTTCAAAAAGCCTGGATCAGATAGTAGCTCTAATACATTACTTTAAATATTAATACAAGGTATCTTATAAAATCAATCTTCCAAAAGTTTCTGTTTGGGGGGGGGAAAGCATCTGAAGGAGAAAAATGAGAATTCACTGCATAATACTTATCAGACCACACTTATTGCCATCTACAGTTTTGGTAAATTATTATGTTAGGAAACAAAACTTTAAAAGCCTTGTTAATATCATTATGCATTGTGAAAATGTCATTAAATCTAGTTATTTTTTTTAAAATAAAATTTTGTGATTCATCCAAGAGTTACCTTTATGATTCAAGAATTGACACCTGTTTTTCTCTGTTTTGTATATTAAGCGTTTTACCTTTTTTTTGTGTTTTGTATATTAAGCGTCCTGTTCCTGTAGGAATCATATATAGCTGCAGAAATTCCAAGTCCACTAGCAACTTTGTATGAAATGAAAGATGTTATGGATGCCCTTGTTTTAGAATATCATCGAAAATGTTTTGTTGAAACTTTGAAGGATCTTCTAAAAAGTTACCAATGCCTTGTTTTAGAATATGATGGTAAGCTTAGCTTTTTTTAAATTCTGTACTGCACATTTCTTTTTGTTCCCTTTATTTTAAATATGAGTATTCTATATGCTTAATATCTTCTTTTTTCTAATGAGTTATCTAATTTGGGGAATATATTATTAAAAAATGGTAGAGATTTATGTGCAATTTTTACTTTAGGAAATTATTTTTCAATTCCAAATAACCTAAAATATCCAGAATCCTAGCAAAAAATATTATTTATTGACTTTCCTAAAGGATATTTTGTGAATATATAATAAGCCTCACATTATTTTAGTACTACAATCTTTTTTTACTATGTTTGAAGTGTTTTATTAAATCAGAGATCAAATTTTAATTTAAAAAATTAACTTTTTTTTTCTTGTGAATTTTATACTTATTTTACTGAAACTTTCTAAAAGTATTCTTTTAGCACACAAACCTTCAAATTAATTGGATTTAAAAGTTTTAACAGTGTTTTATTTATATTGATAATTTTTTAGAAGTTATTTTGTATATTACTTTAATTTTTCTTTTGTAGAAGTTTAATAATAGTAATCTTTGGGTTCATTAATTGATTAAAAGATAACCAATCCATATTTTTTATGCATTCATGCAGATGTTGGAAGCTAAATTTTGTCATTGATATATAAAATGAAGACTTAATAAGCACAGAACTTAATAGCGTATATCTTTAGTTACTTTAATAAAAGAACGGGGGAAAAAATTATTACTATTAGAGTTTTAATCAATCAAGCAAAATAACTGTTATTATATATATATAACAGTTATATATATATAATAACAGTTATTTTATATATAACTGTTATATATGCCCTTGTATGTATGTATATATATATATATATATATATATATATAGTCAGACATCGATAATTCGGAATCGCCGGGACCACGGCAATTCCGAAAATTTCCGAATTATAAAAATTGCGAAATTTGGGTATATTTAAATAAAATATAATTAACGTACATCGTTAATATGACAATATAAAACAATACACAACTTTATAATTTCAAAGATTAAACAATAGTTGAAAATGCTAATTAAAAGAACGGTAAAGCAATGATAACATTATTACTTACTCAAAGAAAACATCTTTATTACTTCATCATATCTCATAATGTTAGTTGTTTATATTTAGGTTTGTGCGAAATTAGTTTTTCACGGATTTTATATACAGTCATAATTTCATGTTCAGTTATGAAATCCCGTTCTTCAAGACCTGTTATCACTTTATCTAGGATGCCACTTAAATCCTCTGTAGGAATTTTTTCTTCTTCGTGTTGTTCAGTGTTACTCATTTCTTCATTTTCATCCCTACACTTTCCTGCATTTAAAGCATTATTTAAGATTTCTGCATCGCTAGACTAGACTAGCTGAAGATAAGTACGGGGCGCGGGAAACAAACAGCCAGAAAAACTAACGATCTACGCCGATACTATGAAAATATCCCGTAGAAGGAGAGCGAACGAAAAAGGTTCGAACAGAACGATCCGAATCAAGCAATAAGTTACTACTTACGGTATTTCAACCGGTTTTACAGGGGGGAAAAGTAACAAGCAATATGATTGGTTCATTAAAATAAAATTTTCCGAAAAATATTTTGATTTTATAGGGGCGCCAACTATTATTACTCAACAAAAGCAGAAACGAATAAAACATTAACATTTCAGAAAAAGTCCGAATAATAGAAGTCCGAATTATCGGTTTTTGACTGTATATATATATATATATATATATATATATATAATATAGGAAAGCAATGATAAATCAATATTAAAAGTGCTCTTTATAGCTAATTCACATATTTATTAATTGATTGCTTGCGTCACCCTTAAAAATCTTGATTAGAAATAAAGAATATTTTGATAAAACTCCGTTGGAAGTATCTGAAAAAATAATTTTATCAATATAAAGAATAGTATTTGGGAGCTTGTATTGACACGAGCTTATTGTTTTTTTTTCCCTTCCTTTTTTCAACACAGAAATTTGCATTTATTATCTTCATTTAATTGCATAATGCACTTACTATTTGCTATAAGTAAGTAAAACAGGTGAATAAGAACAAAATACTAATTTAATATAGCAATTTTATGTTGCAAGATTATTGTTTTTCTTCCATATTTGCTTTTCTGTGTGACCCTTCAGCAATATTTCGGATTATTATGGCTTTCAAAATAAAAATCAACAAAGGTTTAAATTTTGTAAATTCTAGTATTCTAACTTTATAGGTTATGACAGGACTCTGGCAATGACCAAAAAAACATTAAAACTGAATTATTAAATTTGATGTGATGGTATTCTCACAATTTCAAATTTGTCAAACATTCCTACAGTGATATAAGTGCAATTCTATAAATTAGCTCTAGCATATTCTAGATAATTGCTGGATATAAAAAAAAGCTTTTGATCTAACTTTTGATTGATTTGATCATAAAAGTTTCTCCCTTTCTAATTATGATTTTATTTACTACACAGTCTTAACATTATTTCTGTATTAAAGGGGTTCTGTTTCTCATTTTGTTCTTGTTTTGAAAGGGACTGAACAACTGAACTTATTTCTTGAAAATAATTTATTAACTACCAAGAATATCAGGAAATACAATGCAATAAAGTGACAAGGATGAAATTTTTGAAATATTTGATGCCTTATTCAAATAATTGTGAATGTGAATAAGTGAAATGTCAAATGAAAATAATCAGAATCGCTACATATAAAACACTAATGTACATAGCACAGAAATTGGGCTTATTACCTATTATCTAATGACGGCAGTTAAATATAAATAAAACATATAAAAATAGGTTTAACCATTGTTAGATAAGTAATTATGGTAAGGCTTAAAAAAAATGAATGATTTTTCACCAACCACATCAAAATCATGCCAATCATCATCATCATCATCAAAAAAAAATTCTTGAAAAGTTTGTAGTCTTGGTTGCATATCAGAAATGTTAACAAACGACTTTTAAAGTTGCAATCAAAAATTATCATAATGTATTTCATGAGAAATTGCTGAAAATCTTTTCATTTTACGGCCCATATATTAATTTTGTCTATCCATAATTGCTATAATTTTGTCTTCGGAAATTGATACTTATATCTTCCAAAACAACTAATAAAAAACAAAAAGTGTTTTTATGACTAAAAGAAATTATATTTGTAATGACATAGATTTCATTTTCAAATAATTTTATATTAAATTGTAATAATAGTTTTAATAGAGTTTGATACATAATCAGAAACAATGCTTTTTACAGAAATCAAACTCTCTATCAATATATTCAAACATAACCTTTTGCCTATCATTTAATCTATAATGGAACTTTCATTTCTTTTTTCATTTCATAATAAAAATGGAAAAATTAGTTTTCCTTTGTAAATTGCAGAAAACTGTTTTGAGTGAATTCATGTGCTTTTGTATCAAATAACTAGGCCAGATGTTTTTTTAAAAAATGACATGCATCCCTTATTAATAATTTATTAGCCTAATAAGTACATAATCTGCACAATTAAAGATGGCTAATTTTATTTTGGAAAAATGAAATTTGTATGTGTATATTTAATTTTTATCTGACTTATATTGCGTTTTAACAGTTATGAATTTTTACATAAAACTATGTTTTCGTGCATTTTTTCCCTCTCATTTCAGATTTAAACTCGCCAGAGCCATTACACAGTTTTTTATTGTCAAAACTGCAAGATGGAAAGAGAAAAAGTTTGTCAGTGTGACTAAATGATGATTTATTTTTGAGCCTGCAAAATTTTCTTTTTAATAATTTGTTGCTAATTGTGATACTGTACATATTTTATGTTTTTAATGTTATATTTCTAATAAATGTTTTTTATGTTTTTAACTGTGGAAATATTTAATTTTGAGTCAATTTACCGATTTTTTTGATTAAAATTAATTTTCATTTTAATCTTCTTGAAATTAACTTTGAAGGATATTTGTATAAAACATTAAGCTTTAGAGAATACTGAACCCTTTCAAATTCATTGGGCTATAATCTTTTTTTTTTTTTTTTTTTTTTTGTATAGATGCAAATTCATGTAAAAATTCATTATTTCTGAATGTCATTGATGAGTATTTCTGTGATCTTTAGAGGTCTGATGGTGAGGCTTTAACCTTGGAAATCAAGTGCCCATGTTCCAAAAACTCTGCCATTAAATATTTCTTGGTCAGTGGCATGTTCACAGTAGGCATATAATTTCCTCAAATCATACATATGGTATAAACTTTATAGCTGTGTTCCATTACTTGGAGCACTTAACTTTGCTTGCTTCTAAAATCATGAAACTTGACTATATATATATATATATATATATATATATATATATATATATATATAT